>DWJK01002381.1:0-14747 GCA_018248815.1 Croniades pieria auraria
GCCTAGTGGTTAAGAAAGTCAGCCTCTCACTCCGAGGGTGCTGGGTTCAAATCCATGGCGCGCACCTCTTTACAAAAGAGCGTTTTGAGTTTAAATATCACTTGCTAACGGCGAAGGAAAACATCGTGAGGAAACCTGCACACCCTGGATTTATAAAGAAAAAAAAAAATCTAAGGTGTGTTTAGTCTGCCAACCCGCACTTGGCCAACGTGGTAGACTAATGGCCTTAACCCTCTCAATATGAGAGGAGACCTATATTCCAGCAGTGGAATGACAAATGGGACGTTTATTATTTATTTTCTACAGGCCACCGGTGGCGCCACTATCATTTGCACAGATATAACAGAAAAATGAATATAAAGAGACTTTCACACATATAAGTATTTAAAAGTACATAATAAAAAAAGTTCACACCTTTTTTCTTTGCAAATATGTATTTTTATAATCCTCTTCATTATTATGATTGCCTAAACTTATTTCTTTGCGAATCAAAGTAAAGATAATAAGGCCATTTATGAAGATCCTGTTGCAAAATATCATTTGCAATCTGATAGAGATCAATCATAGGGTTTAAAGATAACACATATCGTGATAACGCGTAAAAAATTCAAGTCCAAATTGTTACATTTGGGGAAAAAAGTACTGTTATCGAAAGCCGTCGATTGGTTAAAGGTGAACTACTTTGACGTCATTCACGTCTCCGCCCCAAATGTCTACATAAGTAGGGTTCCCACTCATCGTAAATTATTTCTACACACTTTATTATACACCAAAGTATAGTAAGCAACATTCCTACCAAAATAGTTATCAATATGTGGGTGGTGGTGTGGTGTATCCATGATTCGACTTTTTTTACTATTAAATGTTTCCTGAGTATTTATACACATGATTAAAAATGTACCGGCTTAACTCTCGTATGTTTCGGACCTGTACGAGATCCTTCCTCACGAGTTCCCGCCGCTTGCACCGAGGTCGCGACGGAGACCGCTACAATCGGAGACTTTTCTCACCACCGCTATGGATTTCTCTTTAAACACGAAATAATAACTGCGCTATTATGATCTATTTTAGTAAAGCATGCTAAAACACCCATGATTAAATGGATTTTGCATTATTTAGATTTTTTTCATTATTTAAATGCAGCGGTTATTACTATTCCATGTCAGCTCAATTAGGAAACAATAAAAACTTTTACGGAAGAAAATTTCGCCATAATTTTATTTAGTAGTCCACTTCTAATACATTCTCACCCCTCACAAGTATTCTAAAATATTTTACGACTTGCATCGTCGTCATCGTATTTGTCGACATACATTCAATTTCTTTTGATTTTCCCGCCAACATTGTAGATAGTGGAATTGTCTTCTTATAGCCGTATTGAAATGTGTAGTTCAGTTCTTCGAATCACTGTCAGTATCGTGAAATATCACTTCAGTACACTAAAACGAATTTGATGTCGACGTGCTATCTTTAAATAAAATAAAATTATTGCTATTAAATTAATTATTTATTTTTATTTTTTATTATTATACTATCTTCGAATTACCTCAGATGCTTTAGTAATACCCTTTGCGACATTGTTCCTGTCTTTGTAATTTCCGTTCATTCTGAACTGTTTTCGGTAATTTAACTTACAGATCGTTAACCGTTTATTAAATTCTATAAATTTCTAAGTTCTAAATTCCATTATCATTATAAATAATACATCTAAATAACATAATGATTCATCGCACAAGTTTCGCAACTGACGCATGGATAAAATAGACGGCGATATCGCGATAAGTATCTTTTTTTGCATATAAAAACGGATTTTCGCGTCGGAATCTTCATTTTAACAAATCCCTGATTGCTTTAGTTCGGGTCTGGCCGGATAGCTCATATTTCGTAATTAACTGTTTCCGTCCATTACAGTATTAGTATTAGTAATTGATAATTTTTTTAATTTATTACTTAATTATTTTATTACTTTACTTAATTCCGTCCATAGTCCTCATGGACCTTAGGTACCTCGTGCCAGGTATACCTTAAAGTAATTTATTGTCACGTGAAGTCTTCAAGTTGTGAATGGCTCGTCCATGTGTTGTTGTAGCCCACAAGGAAATATTTGACATTTTAAAATTTATCAAACTTCTGGATCCCTTCACTCTGGACTGTATTTTCGCGTCGGCTTGACCAGACCGACTCCGGCTGAGTGTCTTGAAACGGCACATTAGCACGAAAGAAATAGCAAAAGGAAAGACATATCATCGAAAGATATCGAGATTCTAAAAGTCGGATAGAGAGAGATACTCGAAAAAATTTAACTTGATAACATTCCATATATAAGGACAAAGTGAGATTGGTTAAACAGATCGTTATCGAACCGACCAAATATGCGTGGAAGCGCTGTTCTGCGAGACTTCCGACGCCTTCTCGACGGTCCAGGGGTTCAGGATGCTGTCCTGGAGTTATTCGACATCTTATTTTCTGGATTCATAGTAGGTCCCCTTGTCCTAATTTATTGGAAATCGGCATGGAGTCTAATGGACCTCTACATATTGCCCGATCACCCATTCTGGAGCGCGGTGGTCACCGCCGTCGGCGGACTCTGTGTTGGCCTCGTACTATGCGTGTTCCAAGACCACTTCAGCAGATGGTTGACACCGGAAATGGGATGGATATACTACGTGTTAACAAGACTATTTACGAGTTTTGCGGGCGTGGTCAACGTCGGCGCTTGTCGGGGCGTCTGGAATATTCTTGACAATACCATATACGACCCAAGTCACATCGTACTGACAACTGCTATGGCTACGTTAACGCTAATGTCGATTAAAGGATTTCGTAACGTTACCGCAGCTCCATATTGCGTGTCGTCGGATTCACCAGAAGGATACTTCGATGCTCCCACGTACTACAAACAGGTGTGTTGTCTTTAAAAATATTTAGTAATATCATTTTGCTCGTCTCTGATATGTAATGCGCTAATGTTAGGTTATGTTAAGTGAGGTTAGGCGAGGTTAGGTGAGGTTAGTTTAGGTTAGGTTTAGGTTTAAAAATAAACCTATTTCACTATTTTTTATAGTTGGAAATCGTTAAAAAATAGTCATTTTTCTTGTGGAAGATGTAGAGAAAAAAATATTAAAGTTAATGTTTTAAGCGTCCTTAAAAATGTTAAAGTAATTGATAAAATCGCCGTCCGTCTTCACACTTCTTAAAATAATCTACTATAAAAAAATTACACGGGAAAATATTTCTTTACGAAAGTATAAAATTTTATAAATACTTATAAATATATGCCCGGAATTTATATTAATTTTTAATTTCATCACGTATAACATTAAGGAGTGAATAAGTATAAAAATATATTTTTATTTTATAGTTAATTATGAGTAGAACAGGTTTATATTTCCTTTGTTATTATTTTTAGCGAAAAATTAAATATATCAACTATAGAAAAAATAACCAAATTATTTGAAATGTAAGTTTCTTTAAACAATTTATGGTATTTACAAAGAAACAAATAACTGTAAAAAACATTCAAAATAGGTAGTGACTGTCACGCGTTAAATCTCTTAAAATCTTTAATTGAATGAAATCGTCGCGTTTATTTATGAAATTGAAATTAAATTTACGCGCAATTATAAGAACTAATTATTACAGAATTATATGAAACAGTTATTTAATAATTATAAAAAATTTTAGACTTATCATTTAAATAAAGATTATAAATCCCTACTATTTCAAAATTAGAAAAATCAGTTGTATAAAAATGGCAAGAAGCAGAATTGTAAGAATCGGTTATTTAAAAATTGTACGAACAAGTTATTTAAAAATTAGGAGGAACGGTTATATAAAAAATATTACTGAAAGTTGTATAAGAATTAGGAGAACCAGTAATTTACTCATTAGAACAACCAGATATTTAACAATTAGAAGAAACAGTAGTAAAGAAATAGACATAAAACTTAAGAACAAGGTATTCGCACATTTGTATAGCGCCTAATTAAGGTAAAAATTATTTAATAATATTCAAATATGTCTATTCAATGGGTGATTAGATTCAAATCGAGAATCTGCTGTATTTCTACTAGCATTCTTTCCATGTACTTAATTTTTTGCACGTGAAGTATTTAAAATTTACATCACTGTTTTAACCAATTTGTTTTGAATTGATACATATAAAATAAAACACGAAAATGACATTTTTAAGCTTCAGTAGACTCGGCTACGTTGCAAGAATTAGGTGAACAAATGGAATTATAAAACTCACTCTGAAAGCCTGTATAATAAAATTATCTGGGTTAGGCAGAGCTAACAGAATGGACCATATCGTATTTGGATAGAAATTACGTATGTATATTTTATTACATTCAGTAAATACTACGTAAATTTTCACTTAGTTATATTTGATAAAGGTCGCTTAAAAATAACTGTGAAGATAATTTTTAATTCTTACTAAGGTTTATGTAAACACATGAACATGGAAAATTACGTAACACATTTTTTAAGTATATACTATAAAAGGAGCAAACGAATCTCCTATATATCTAAAAAGATATTATATCTTATATTTAGACTAAAAATTACGTGTATGTTGCCATTACGGCTATTAAAAAAAGGAAACAAACGAGGAAACACAGGAAACAAAGGAAACGAGTACTCGCAAATTATTTTCCCATGTAAAAAGCTTTATCATTTCATCACGTTCATCGCTTTATTTGGTTTAAATGAAAAAAGCTCACTTAGTTCTTGACTTTTAATGTAGTCTGCTTAACGTTGACTCGGCTCGAGTATAAAAATCCCTAAAAATTGTAAACATAAAATTCAAACCTGGCGCGAAATGGATAAAACGGAGTTTCTTTGAAATGGAATTGACTCCATACATTAATTTTACCAGTTAAACTTAAATAATTTCAGTTTGAGAAATTTAATATTTCTAATGCATGTACTTAAAAACTAGGTCAGTTACGTCAATTATTATTGAATTATAATTGTTACCTACTACAATTATTAATTATGTAATTGTCGCAATAAATAAGAATTCGCAAATCGTATGACAATGGAATGATAACTCAGTGGTTTACATGTCCGCTTACCACTGGCACGATAAAACCGATGGAAAAAGTGGAAACTAGCCCCAGAGCTTACCGCAATGTTCTCCACAGTGTCATTTCTGCCAATATACAATTGGTCACTTGGGTAGTCGTAAGTCCGGCTATTGTGATAGAAGAATCGTGTTTAAAAATAAATGATAAAATTGATGTATTGATGATGATGAGGAATAACAAAACTTATCAATAACCGTATTACCTACGAAATGTAGGTAAATGTGCATCGATCCACTTACCAAATGGCATGTTTTTATTACAATAATACCTATCCTTTTAAGAAGGTGAGAATAATAAATTACAGTCGATAAGGTTTATAGAACAGTCGTAAAAATTTAAGGATAAAAAGTTCAAATATTAAGCGTAATTTAATTTAATTTTGATATAATTTACCTATAAGTTTCGGTTTTTACCTAAACAAACGTTTAAGTCTGTTATACAAATATCACGTGTCTCATAGATTGTTTCATGTTATGTATTGCCAATTAAATTAATATTTATGCATAGTTTTACAATGATACGCACGTATCGGTTTAATTATTTATTTAAACTCTTCATTGTGTCGATATTTACGACTAAGTGGTCACTTAGGGAAACTAATGGCCAATGGCATTTTCTGCCAATCAACTCTAGGTGTATGAATCAACGTTAGTGGCTGGTGTAAAATGAATTAAATTAAATTAACCACAAAATAAGCACAGTGTATATATTATACAATTTAGGCCTCGCATTTGAGATCATATTTTTTTATTATATTTGTATTTATTTATTTTTATCTTTTTATTATTTTTTATACAGTTGATAGAATTTATTCGGTTTTTATACACTTATAATTATTATTAACAGAATAATCAAGCGAGCAATAGCAAAAACATCGGCTTATAAAACCTTTTTCAATTTTTTTTGTCGTTCTACGTCGAAAAGAATAGTTTTTGAAACGTTTGTCAGAGCGTCTGATCATTTATTTGTCGCACTTAAAACTCACGAATCGATTGTGAAAAAATTTGTTAAATGTTGTTTGTACTGAAATTTTTTATTGATCTGACCATATAGGAATCTTTTAACTTTTTCCATAAAAGATCTTACTCGAAAGACTGAGGCAGACTTACATTCGCTAACACCACATTTCCTTACTCCACTTGAATAGAGGAGAACTTTTCTCCCGCTTGACCAATATAATCCTGCAAATCCTATAAGCGAAGTAGGTACACTTAAGTATAAAATGCGCTCTTGTTAACCGATTTGGAGAATTTATAAAAACCGTTACGCACGTTAAATTATTGAAAAATTTGGTAAGATATGTATTAAAGTAACTTTAAGTTTAAAGTAGCATCAAGTTTAAAGTACTTTAAGTTTAGTTTAAAAGGGTTTTAAAGAAATAAATTACCTATAGACCTATGTAAGTTTCAATGACAGTTTAGTTGTATTTTGCCGTATGTATTTTTAGAGCCTAACAGCGCTGCTTGCAACTGCCACTAAGTTCCTCATTTAAGGAGCGTACGTTTCTCTCACATAGCCGATTGTATGCGTTGTTAACAAAATAACAAAACAATCGTTCTATTCGCTCGTTAAAATTTTCAAAATGACAAAGCAAATGACCATTTTTTTTTTATGAAAAAAGAAGTGAAAAAAAAAATTATCTTTAGTTGCAATTAAATTGTTTATTAAAAGAATTTAGGGTAATTATAGAAATGTGTGATTTATAAAACAGTCAATATTAAAAGTATTTATTTGACATGTTTCAAAAACTTTTTTAAAAAAACAACATACATTTATGATATGGTAGATAGACGATAGTTTCGTTTTAAAAACGATAAAATCCACATCGCAGTTCCGCCTCTGTATGTATTTTATTTATTATCGTTAAGCAGCTTTCGAATAATGTATTTCGATAAATTATATCATTATCATTATGTCGGTGTGTAACTTCAGTTGAAATGTAGATATGTTTGAAGCTTACACTCTAAGAGTAGATTTATAAGCTAATATAGCAGGTTATAACGAGATTAATGAAGACAGAGCAGTGGATACATAGAAGCAGTTTACTGCCTACTATTTGTGCTGCTAATCGAGAGAAATACTCACAACATAACTGTAATAAACAGCTTATCAAAAAGCAGGTTTTTTTTATAATCTGAAGTCTAACTTCCATTTACCCAGGCCAACCTCACCTTCTCTTAGTGCACTCTGCTATATGTATATCTCAGTCCACCTGGGCACGCCTAAATGTTCTGGCCGTTGACAGGCAGCACTGCTGTTCTGCAATTTGAAATCCGCATGCCTAGCGTGAACATTATATGCAAGAGCATCCTATAGAAACGCAAAAGGCGCCCGTTAGGAAAGTTCTATGTTTGGCCGAAGGACTAAGAAGGGCTGATGATCTGAGAGTAACTTAAAAGAGTTCTTTGTTAGATAAGTAACTAATAAAGATACGGATATCTTAAAGTAAGTAGATATTGAGAAAGATTTTTAAACTGATAACTAGTACATAATTATTAATGTTAAATAAAAGCAGCTCCTGTAGGTCAAACCGCATTGTTAGCGATATTTAAAATGCTTAACTAAACTCGCCCGATTGGTTTTACTGATTGCGTTATCAGAGATTGTTGATTATTAATTGATTGAGTATGACGTTAGCATTGATTTGGTAGTTTGGATAAAGCGCAGACGAACGGTAGCTGAATCCAATTTTGATTGTATCTTGCCATTTCTGCTAATTCATCACAAACCATATCAAAATATTTATAAAAATTATTTTCCTCAGCCACAAGAAACCCATCATAATCCGTAGAAATGGTTTCACTTGTAAATATTGTATATTATATTCTGTACAATCATAAGTGATTTATCTGTTAATTATTCTTTCTGATTAAACATCTTCGATGATACAGCAGATATCATTGCGTCAAATGTGCGCCGCGCTGATAAACGGAGAATTACACTACAAAAACTCAATCGAACACCTCTGATTACGATTAATAGATTTAATTATATGTGAATTGTATTGAAAATGTCGCTTCTCGACAACGCTCTTTTTAATGTTTCGTTAAATGGAAACCATACATTTGACACAAATCACAAAATATTTCTACGTAAACGGTAAATTTGATAAGAATTACGAAATATTTTAAAAGAAAACATAAATTGGAAACATATTGCGCAATATTTAAATGAAGAATATAAATTTGATACGAATGAAAATGTGTGTTGGCGATACATTTTACACAAGTCACAACAGCAAGTCTATTTACTAATAACAATAATGCAATGAAATATTTAAAAATTACGTAGTTCATTGGATTTTCCTTTGTGCTGTTTTAATTTCAATATCAATTTCATATCGTAATTAGTCATTGTGTTGCATACTCATTTTTGCGTACCATAATTAAGAATTAACTGTGAAAATGTATTGTTCTGTTATGTTTTTTATATACTGTTCTTGCCACTCGATGTTGTACATTAAGGTTTTTTATTTATTTCCTGTTCATCGCAATTGTAATATATTTAATGAGTAAAAGTACAGAAATTGGAAAAACGATATGTATAGTATTAGATGGCAGGTATTAAGTTCAGGTCTCAGGAGATTCGCAACTATGAACTGAATTGCACAATATTACTATAGAAACGGTTAATGGTCTATCCATTCGTCGGAAGCTTTAGAACTTTCGCAAAAATTAAGCATTACCTGTGAGTGTAACCATTAATTTAACCGACTGACTATTTAACGGGCCCAAAATAGGCATTTGTAAAAAGTACCAGCATTTCAGCAGCAGTAACAATACCACCCAATATTTCATTTAAAAAAATCATTGCTTCCTTGAAGGATCAGATCAGTGATTCCAAAGCCCAGAATATAATTATTTAATACGTTAATTGCATTAACAAATACTGCGCACCAATCTTCAATTATTCTCAACGTATCATAGATATACTATTTAACGTATTTAACAGTTACATACGTAATTTCTAAATTAAACGTTATGTGTGAAACGTAATTTATGGATTAATTGTCAATGATGTTTAATATTTACAATGTATTTACAGAGCAGCAGAGAGACAGTGTTATATATACTTGACTGTATATTCTCCGTGACGGTGGTGGGCTCCCTGGTGGTCTTCGTGTGGCGGGGCTCATGGGCTCTACTGGACATTTTCCTCTTTCCAGAAGACCAGGCGAAATCATGCTGGACTTCTTTGGTAAGTTATTTTCTATATATAAATATAGATATGATTAAACCATTTTTCTATGGTTCGATACAAAAGTTTAATGTCTGGTGTATAAATGCTTAGAATATTTGACTTACGTTAAAGTTTATGCCATTACAAACTAGTGCTTAGTGGCAAATGCTATATTCGGGCTTCCCTAAGCAAAGTTTGGAACGAAAAATCTGCTTTAATTCTCCAACGGTAATGCGTGTGATTGCCACACATGACAATTATGTGAGAAATAAAAGTGTTTTTCAATGTCTGGGTATAATAGTAGATATGTACGTATACATTTAGAAGTGTATATGTACATTTACAGTATTACTGTAGCGTGGCTCTATTCAGCTTGGAATCGGTCGCTCGTGTGCTAGTTATCCCAAAATATTATTATTATCTTGATAATTATTGTTATTTAGAAAAAACTTAACATCTCTTCTGTAATCTCCAAAGAGGTAGGCACAGAAGTGTAGTACACTCCCACATTTCACCGATTACGTTTACGTTCCACGATGGAATATTTAGTGAGCCTATTGTCATGCCCCGGATCAACATTATCATCAGCATCAGCTTTTGGATGTGCACTTTTGGACATAGGCCTCCCTTAATCGGCGCCACTGCTTCCAGTCCTGGGCCTTCCTAATTAGTTTACCGCTGTCTTCTTCAGGTGGTTAGACTACCTGCTATAGGGCAACCTACCCTCCTTTACATCGGGTCACCGGGTATTATTTAGAAAAATCCTTAAATAAACAAGTATTTATGGTAGCGGCATGTTTTTTTCCGCATATGGGTCACGATTCGCCATTGAGTCACTGACCACTTACCATTTGGCTCGACGCAATTGGCTCTTCCTCCCGACTATCTTGTCCCCCGCTCGTGTTACGAGCGGATTATTTATAATGCTCTGAGTTTGGATTTGTAAGGTCAATCGCTTTTTCGACAGCTAATAATACTCATTTATGAAAAATATATCTAATAAGAACAGAATTACAATTTTTATCGATATGCTATGGTATATATTAGGCTTGTAAACGTAAAAACTGTAACAATATTGTTTAATGTAAGTTGCACACAACAGTAATATTGATGTCATAGGATTGCAAATCAATTCATGTAGTATTAATCGCTTTGCAGTTATTACCATCTGTGTCATTAAGTTGGAAGCAGTAGCAATTTTACCGTACGAACTGTGCTGGTATTCAATCGTACACTAGAAATGAAGATGATTTAGTGTAGACATCAGAAAAATCCTTTGCCGTTTTACTATACTCGGGCTAATTTAGCAGGATTTGTCTATATAGCAGTTTCGTTAACGAAATGAAGACATTATCGGCTCAGGGATTAACACTATTTATCGTTAATTTTTTTGTTTTTTATACCTTACAATCGTACCTTTTTACAATAAGATTAAATTCGGAGAACAGGTGTGCATAATAAAATTTTCTCTATAAAATTTTAAGAACATGTTCTCATTTGAATAGTAGATTTATATAGTGTTTATCAATAAATGAAAACTTAAAAAAAAGTTTGCTAGTCTCAGCGGAAAATTTTTATAATGTGGATCATTAAATGAAACTTTAAACCAACCCTATATAACTTATTATGAGTAAAATTTTTCATTTTTCAAAATGTCACATCAACCAGTCCCCTTTTTTTTTAAAATAGGTGCTGTGTAACTTTGTGGTTGTTAATGTTTTGAATAACACATAAATAATTTTATTTCTTTATTCCAATAATGAGAGTGTTCCTCGTGTTTTTGATATATTTAATTTATCGAGAGATATTTATATTAGAGAGTTAAAATTGCAGTAGATTTTAAGGCGTATTTTCTTAAATATTCAATGAAAGAAACCGACTCACAGGCAATCTAATTATTACCACGAGTACCGACGTTTTAAAACCCTAGTTTTAAAACCGTAATTTTCCACATAGATCATTTAAAAGTTATGCTTTACTACTCGAAAGGAAAAAAACACTTATTGGTACTGTAACGCAAAGGGCTCTTTTAAATCTTGATTGACAAATTATCGTTGAATGCGTGTCCCAAGACGCAGTGTACTAACTTGAGACTGTGTGTGAAGCTTTATTCGTCCAACTACTGCAATGCAGTTGCGTCGAACACCGCTTCAACATATTTCGTTCGCACACAAATAAATCACAAGTGCTTACATGCTACCGTCTGCACCCACACAGGAGGTGCCGGCGCGTGGCACAGTGAAGAGCGATATACGTTTGACATATGTACGTGTCATAGCTGAAATATTCAATATGACACGATATATACATATAGCATTTGCGACTAGAGTCAATAATATGTCAAAAACACTATCTTTCAGAAAACAGTTCCGAAAGTTTGAAATCATAATTATTATATTACTACTATAATAGTTATAAATGACAGAATCGTTTATAAGTCATATAATATTATAATAGTGACAGAATAATTATAATTTTAAAGTTTCTGAACTGTTTTCTAAAAGATAGTGTTTTTGACATACGAGTATTACACTCTAGTCGCAAATGAGCGACTTGTCCACAATTATTATGTGAAAATGACGTAAAAATCACACCACAACAATATTTTCTGTTTATATGATGCACGAAACCGAGATACACTTGTTAATGGATTACAGAAAAAACGAAAAAAAAAATTCGTAATTTCAAAGGGATTCTTCCCCGTCTCTTTTAAGCAAGCGATTAAGAAAATAAATTACTTCTTTCAATCAACCGTCGCTCTTCGCTGGGCTTGAATGACAAATTTAACAATTGATTTTTTGTGCGCTAAGCAGTTTTACAATTTTAAAACACTTAAACAATTTCTTTGATAGACTTTTAAGGACGGCTTATTAATGACTGTCTCGGGACGGGAGAGATCCTGAAAACTTATTTTTCGAATCTTTTTATGAAAAGCAAAAGGGATTGACAAAATCATAAAACTATAGAAATGTTACGCTGTTTACATTTTAAATTGCATGTACCTAAGAGTAGGCTGCAAGTAAATATAACCAGGCAAATGTTATTCATTTGCTACGACAACACTCATCTCCGGGAAGTGAAGTAAGAAACGAATGACGTCATTAAGCTTTGTCAATAGGTTTTACAATTAACGTCATCACCTTATTACTGGTAAGCAGATAGTGTATTGTTTTTCACGTATTCGCAATAAACTTTTATAACAGGTAGGAAAATTTCATTTGTTTACTAAAACTTTTACAACCCAGTCAAATTAAGGAAGACCGTATTGCTCCTGCAAGTTCTCCTGGTCGAGATAGGAGTTAGTGACTAATTAGTCTGAAACTTTAAGTCCGAAATGATACAACTAATTTGAGAACTGTTCAAAAGTGACTAAGTCTTTAAACTAGAGACTATTTGGTATCAAACAGCAGTACCTATAATAAATTGTGCTATCAGCTGAAATGTCATTTTCGTATCATAACCGCTACGAAGTTCTGATGATATTTTGTCGCAGATAACCGCTTCAATTCGTAACTTCGACCACATCTTCACGTTCAATATCAAAAAATGACATTGAGTCAGATGCCGTAGGAGGTACAGAAATACATAAGTAACTGATCTGGAAGCAACTGGCGCGTTTACCCTATTAGCCGAGTTCCTCAAACATAGCTTGAATTAGATAATGTGGTACTATTGTTAGCTCCAAGTGACAAATGGTTGTCATACAAATCGCATATAATTTACGATGATTTAATGTTGGAAGGTTAAGTACGTCTGAAGGCCGTCTAAGGTAACATAACAAGATTAGTGTAATCTAAAGATTATTTATCAATTAAAGTACCTGTAGGTTAGGTAGGTAACACAAATCGTCCAACAAGACTTAATCGTGACTTGGAAAATGGAAAATGATGCGTTTATCTCGTTAGGAAGTAAGTGAATTAGGTAATTTGTGCTCGTTTTCGGAAATATAAAATGATGGATGAATTTACGGGAAGATAACTCGCAATGAAGTAACCAAATATGACATCATTTTTTTGAATTGTTTTTTCGTTTTAATTAATTTATGTGGGCAAAGACATGGTTCGGAGATCCTAAAAATTCATTGTTTATTTGCTAGTCTCTTTATATTATGACGCCAGTGTAAACCACCTCAAATAGGTCATCGATAAGCGACCATTTCGATTAATCGATTAAAATCCGGATATCGAGTATTTTCCTCGCCAATGGATCAACGTTAACGAGTCTTAAGTGCTATACGATGTACGAATAATGAACAGATTTATTGCTGTTTCTTCGTGCTTTTGTTTAAACGGATCTAGAATTGTTTGTTTCTCGTAGCATTTAAAAAAAAAGACATATTTTATTATGATTATAAATATATTATATTCAAGTTAAAGCACTTTTGCTAATAATAATAACGTTCACTTACAAACCTAGGGCATTCAGTTTTCAGATTATTTTGTAATAATAATAGTAATCGTCCCATTTATCGTTTCACTATTGGAATATGGGTCTCCTCTCATATTGAGAGGGTTAAGGCCATAGTCTCCCACGCTGGCCAAGTACTGGTTGGCGAGTTGGGTTTGTAACTTCATTGTATACGTATATTTACACAATAAATTAATTGGCAATTAATATTTTTAAATTTGAATCGAATATAAACATATTCTACATGACATAGTTAGATTTATTTTCTATTAGCCTAAGCTTAATTAACTATTAGTACCAAATGCTAATGAAACAAAATTAACTTTTTTTCTCTAAGTAAATATTGTTCTCGTACCTGTTATTGTTCACGGAATCCGAATATTCCAAGCAACTATGCTGTAATCTCTTCCATTGACCGTCTTCTGTATGAATGATATTGTTGTATAATTGTTTTACATTAAAAAAAATTTACACGTTTTTTACATGCAGGTTTTGCTAATATAATGATATTGTTGTATAATTGTTATACATTAAAAAAAATTTACACGTTTTTTATATGCAGGTTTTGTTAATATAATGATATTGTTGTATAATTGTTTTACATTAAAAAAAATTTACACGTTTTTTATATGCAGGTTTGGCGCTTAATTTATTTTTTAATTATTTCTTTGTTTTTCCATTTACAGTATCATATCTTTTTAATTTTTCCTATTTTCCATAAGCTGACTGGTATAGAAAGTCGCAGGGCTCAAATTCGCATTAAGTCACCTTGAGAGCGTGTATGCAGAGAGTTTGTTGATGTTGAATGTGGAAGAAGTGTGTCAAATCTGTAATGATAGCGATATTTGGCACACGGTGCTCTCCGTCTACCCAGTAAGAGACCAGGCGTAATATATGATAGAAATGATAATTTAATTAATTAGGTTTTCATTAACACCAATAGAACATCAGAACTAAGAGACCTATGAATATAAATGTTAATAATATGGATGTGAGCATGGAGAAGACCGATCTCTCTCTCTTGCTATACATACATACATATACATGTATATACATACATACATATATATA
>DWJK01002382.1:0-14745 GCA_018248815.1 Croniades pieria auraria
CCCACGTTTCACCTATTACGTTTATGTCCCACTTTGGATTAATAATAATAATAATCGACGTATTTAGCATTTCACTGTTGGAATATGGGTCTCCTCTCACATTGAGAGGCTTGAAGCCATAGTCTGCCATGCTGGCCAAATGCGGGTTGGCAGACTTCACACATCTTAGATTTTTTTTCGTATATAAATTCTAAGGTGTGCAGGTTTCCTCACGATATTTTCCTTTACCTTGAGCAAGTGCTATTTAAACTTTGGAATATAGGGAGTTAAACGTATCAAAACAAAAATATCAATGCTAAAAATACACAAACAAAACGTTAACGCAAATCTTTTTGATGTTAACACCATTTTAATATATCGGTAAAAATAAACATACGTAGTTGAAGTTGGTAAAGTGCTTTTTTAATTGTGGCAATAAAAAAAATTTAAAACCATTACCACAAACAAACTCTCTTATGGACAATAAAGTTTTAAGTATTCATCGTCATATAATAAGAGCGTGTTTCGTTTTTAGTGAGTTTAATTATTCTTAGCCAGTAAATATATGCCAACCAATAATTTGCCTATTATTTGCTACGACATTGTTCCCCAGTGATTATTTGAATTATTTGAAAATATCAAGGGAAAACATACATCATGTAACTATTTTAATTATTTACTTTTATAATTCCCCATTCTGGTTTAGACTAGATGAGGAAAAACCAAAGATGCTGAACTAATGTTTCGAGCTTAGTCGCTGCTAAATACTGTTATTTTTATAAGATGCTAGCGGCGCGCTCCGGCTTCTAATAAAAAAATGAGGTACAGTCTCCCGTTTAGAAATAAAGTTAAAAGTTACAATAAAAATACAAACATTTGATCATACTTAAATACGAATTGATAAACATTTGGTAGAAACAACATGAGGGCAGTAGAATAGTCCAACAGGTATTTTCCCATTGCCAATGTCTAACGGTGCCAGTAAAAAACGTTCTGCAGATATTATATCATTTTGTAACGCAATCACTTAGTTATATTGCGATTTAAAATGACGGAAAACAGAAAAATTGTTTTTTAGATCTTGCCGTAAATTTTTTTGGAAATTGTCTTCGTATACAAACGTTTTCCTGATAATAATAAACACAATAAAAAAAAAATTTAATATGGTGTAGTCGTTTTGAAGTTATGCGCGTACATACATTTCGCATATTCATTTTTATTTACATATGTAGATAAACTATATTCAGCAAAAATCCGTAAACTGGCAACTTTTTACTTAAATTATTTGAGACAGATTTTTATTTTTTACTTACCTATATGTATGCTGCACAGATATGAAAACTACAACCATACTCAATTCTTATAAAATCAATATTGTACACAAACAAGGATTACTGTTGTAATACGGCGATTTTTTTAGTTTCTATTTGCCTTTCTATCTTTCAATTTGCCTATATTCACGGTATTTATGCATAATTTTAAAATCGCGCACAAGTTATTCTACCAGTATAGAAAGTCGACGGAACATTAAACAATTTCGAGATTGCAAACGTACTCCTAAATTGGCAGGATGTAATATTTTTTCTGAAGAAAAAAAGGGCTTTCTTTTCTCTTTCGCGAAACCAGTTCAGACGAGATGAGTTTTGGGAATGCAAGGTCAATGTTATCTTAGCTTGCGACTCAGAAAATTGTTTTATCACACGCTTTACATTTTGGCAGATAAACAATTATTGATACTTTCTATTGTTTTAGTAGTGGCGTAATCATGTTTTCGAATGTGCGTATTACAAATTAACGTTTAATTAAATTGAAATGCGAAAAGTTATTATTTTATGGTCCGTCAAGATGAAGTCTGACAATGTACAATATAGTTTTTTTATTTACGTTCATGATAACACGTTCTATGTGCAAAAAAATTAACTAATCAAATTATATGTCCGTAAGTGGCTAAGATTTTGAATTATTTGAATACAGCCTTTTTAGCTGTTAAAACAGCTTAATTTATCTGTGTCCGATCTAACTGCTTGAATTTTATACATACTCTATGTACGTACGTGTATCCGAACGACTTTTTGTTAGTAATTACGAACGAGCACAGATTCATATGTCCTAAAAACATTGTAGATGGCAACATGGCAACAATTTACTGTAATATAAAACAATATCTTAAGAAGTATTAAGTATGTGTATAATTATACTATGTAATTATATTTTACGGCCGATAAGAAGTATAACCTAGATAAAGTGTCAATGAAAGTGTACCTGCGTGAAATGTCAACGAAAATCCATGCTAACGAACTTTAAGATCCACATTAATAGCTTAGTTACTTATCTTGATAAATTTTCGTTCTCATTTCTTAAGATGTTCATGTATATTTCAGAAGTTCCTTGTTACATGATGTTCTTAATATTTTTAATTACTTTAACAGGGCATTTGAATTTTTGCTGCTCCAACTTTTATGTATTTTACAATAGCTTTAAAATTAAACCCCAAATTGATTGTATGACCTTTACGATTTTGATATTAATTTAATAATCCTTAAATTTCCGAGTTATTCCAGATATTTTGAAATTTGGATTTCAAAAATTATATTCCAGATATCTTGAGAACCGCCAAAAGCAAAGATTTATATCGCAAATCGTTCAAGAGGCTTAAGGTTACGTAACTGTGAGAAAAACGTATCGAAGACAGGGGCGAAAGAGAGATAATATTTAATATATTTTCTCAGACCGCTCTCCTTCACGATGTGGACATCCCGATTAAGAAAGCGACATTCGGTATGGGGTGCTTCTGGTCCAACGACTCCCTGTTCGGCGCCACCCTGGGTGTCATTCGCACGCGCGTTGGGTATTCTGGCGGCACCACCAAAAACCCACACTACAGAAGCATGTAAGCACCAGATAATGTACTACACCCTACGTCTTCGTGGATTACAAGCGGAAGTTACAAATAATTTAGGACTTCATATTAGAAAAAAAAACGATTATAATACTGAATTATACAGCAATTAATACTTACTACTTTTCGTTTACATTTTTTCACAAGTGACTAATTGATTTTATCAATATTAAATTTAATAGAAAACACATAACTTAATTTTAATAAAAATAACGCACATAACTTGATGTTAATAAAAATAACATAGTAAAGTTGCCACCACCAAAAGTTATGAATGACAAACACGTAATGTTGCAATAAAGCGAATTTATAACTTACTCATATTTGTAATATTGTTTGTTAAGTTATATGACGATTATCGATTTTGTACGATACTTATTATAATTCCTAATATAATTTATCAAATGCTTCTTCTTATCTGCACGTGCCTGTCTAGATATTTCAAATATCATCAATGATTTGCAAAAAATGCCTGCATCACTTTTCAATTTTCTAACGCCAGTTGCTAAATGTTGTGCAATCAGAGCGTAACAATTATTTTTATGATATATGATATTATATATTTTCTATCACTCCACTCACACACATCGTTAACGTAATCTAACTTTACAAACAATGACTTAAAAATGTCATGTCATTATGTTCATAAATTATTTAATACCCCTTTATTTTATAATGCTTACCTATTGTTTCTTATCATTTCATATCGATTTTAGATACTTCCATCAGTATAGCCAAGATCAACGTACAGTATGATAATTATTGTACGGCTGATCGATTACCTCCCATAGAGCCCCGTTAGGCCTGTCTGCCGTCATATGCTGGTTATTAACATTACAAAGTAATAAGCATCGCTTGAATAATTACATCTGTAAAAGAAGATCACGACATATATTTTTTTAAAAGTAATAGGCTCTTGTTTGACTCCAATCTTACATGATGGTAAGCGAGATGTAGCTGGAGATGTAGCACGCTCACCTATAAAATGCGTATTCACTATTGTCTTAATAATTCCAAGTATACGGATGTTGTACGAGGCACGTGTATCTATAACCAATTTATTATTATCAAATATGGTAGGCACGATTATTTATCTATACTTACATTTATTTACACCCGCGTAATAACAATTTTTTTTTTCAAAAAGGCGGGTTCCTGAAAAGAGCGGGAAAGTATTTTATTAAGATCTGTGCTCTGCTTGACTTTATATCAAATTGATGTCCTTTTATAATACAAAGGCGCACAATAATATATTAAATTACACAATAACATGTATTAGAACATTATAAATGTAAATTCGTAAAATGCATTTTTAGTACCTGTATCCCTTACTCTGTGCTTAATAAATTATCACAAATTATTATCAACATCGGCTTTTTTAAGTTCCACTGTTGGTGCATTGCATGTTAAAAACTTCACATGCCTTAAAGAACATTTATATCCTTAAATTTTATTATTTTGCAAACAGTTTTCTAAGCGTAGGCATTACTTTAATAAACTGTGATCAGTTCTGTTACAATTTTCTGATGACGTACCCAATCATACGTTTACGTGGAACTCGTTACTGCTGACGTCTATAGTAAGTCGTTTACTGTGTCGACTTTATTGAATTCACCTGTAAATAACAACATTACGCAAACTACCATTGGTTCCAGTGTTCGACACAAAGCCTCGAGCCACGTGTAACAGTTTCTTTATCATTTAATTACACGTATTATGTATATGATTTCCATTGCGTTTAATTAACATGAATGTGCATAGGTTTATCTAAGCAGATCAAATCCAAGTAACATTTATTGTTTGCAGCAGTTTTAATACGTCATTATCCATGAATGACTGCGTCTTAACCGCACAATTATTGTTTGCTATAAATAAATTACGCTTATCCTTGTTAAGTATGTCTGATGTCGCTGATATAACTCATAATTATATATAACATTACTATCAAATCATTATCCTAATATTAGGTCCTTACATATGAAATTAGCGTTTTGATGAACTGGCCACTTTCACCTCAAATACCTAGGGTTTGGTTTGGAATTCCAAATTCAAATAAATTTCAAATTTAGGCACGTGTATTTCTCTTTCGAATTTCGTAATTCATTTGTTTTTCCGCCATTTAAGTTTTCTTTGACTTCGTTCTGTTCACAAGATAAATAACTTGAAATATCGCGTTATTTACGAATATGAATTCAAGCGCTGCACGAACGCTACAAAAACAGCTGGAAGGATTAATGATGAGTATGGGGAAGCTACTGCAAAAGAAAGCACGGTACGCTTTTGTTTCAACGTTTTCGTTCGACAACGCTAGACCCCATACTCAAGACAGACGATTGCTAAATTGGAGGAGCTGTGCTTGGAATGTTTCAGATACCCACCTTACTCCCCAGACCTTGCTCCAACAGATTACCATTTTTTTTCAACATTTGCATAATTTCTTACTTGGGAAAAAATTCAACTCCGATGAGGCATTCCAAACCGCCTTCAAAGAATTTGTTGATTCTCGCTCCAACAATTTGTTCTGCAAAGGAATCAATGAACTACCTATGAAATGGCGAAAGTGCATAGATAGCAATGGTACGTATTTCGATTGAATAACGATATTATTTCATTTTTTTTTCCGTTTCGTTTTCTCCATATAAAACGTTAATTTCATATATAAGGACCTAATACATTGTATGCTATGTTATAATATATTATCATTACAGTTCAAACGTGGGTGTGCTACTGTTTTGCCTATCCCCTCGAGGAAATATAAGCGTGATTTTATGTATTATGTATATTAAATTGTATTAAATGCGAACATGCTTTATATCCATCAATGCCATTGTAACACGCTTAGAATCGCGGGTTTATTAATACCAGATAAAAAATACAACGAGCGAAGATAAAGATAAGCCCCAGCCGCTGAATTTACACGAACTATGAACGAAAAGAGGAAATCTATAATAGAGATAGTGTAATACATATATAGTTTTTCCGTATTATCGGAAGCCAAGGTTGTCTACGTGTGAAGGTCGAGGCTAACTCTAGCATCTTTCAGCGCACGCAGCGCTGCGTAGCTCAAAACTATTTATAAACAATATCACGAACACGAATATAACAGTGGTGGAAATAAACATTTCATAGTTTTACTACACAAATAAATGTATGGTACAAAAGGTTAGTTGACCTTCAGATCAAGCAGATAGCTTCGAAGGTCACAAAATTGATTTTTAGCGCTACTTGTTAGAGAATAGAATTTTTATTGTTCGCTATTTATTTTAAGTAATTATTTTAGCATATAATTAGTACATTATTTAAATTTTAATTGTTGTAAAACTAACTTTGTGACACTGGCTGTTAAGAATTCCGAATATATCGATAATTGTAACCAGAGAATAATATTTTTTTATAAATATCCACAGAGGAGACCACACGGAAGTGATAGAGTTGGACTACGACCCGAAGACTGTTACGTACGAAGACTTGCTTGAGATGTTCTGGGCTAACCATGAATATGGACTGACTACTAAACTAAAAAGACAGGTATATTTCTTGTTCTTTTAATGGAGACCGCGAATCGGCAAACGTAGCGTGGGTAACCCTCCAGCTAGGTGGCGTGACGATATACGCAAAGTGGCTGGCAGTGGTTGGATGCGAAGAGCTGAAGATCAAGCTCAGTGGCGTGCTATTGTAGAGGCCTATGTCCAGCAGTGGACGGGAGCAGGCTGATGATGATGATGATGATGATATTTCTTGTTGTTAAATAAATGTCGTTTATCATTATTATCACCACCGTTATCATTAACAAAATCCTTATTCCTCCACTGTTGGTTTCCTCTCATAATTATTAATGTAAGGATGTATTAGCTCATATTATCATAAAATTTAATTTTTGAACCTTTGAAAAATGTACAACGCTAGAAATTAATAATTCTCATACATAATTAATTTCCCGGTAAATGTTGCTCCAGTTTAACGTTTACCCGATAGCCAATATAATATAATAACGACCATCATCATTATCAACCTTTTTATCGTTCTTCTATTAGACACGGGTCTCCTTTCAGTATGAGGTTATGCATACGGTCCAGTTTTAGACTTAAAAAAATTTTTCCGAATCCGTGCAGCCGTTTCAGACTTAAAGAGTAACAAACACACAAACTTTCGCATTTATTGTAGTAGTAAGATTAATGACAACTCTACATGTTTCTCTACTTAATATGTAAAGTCATGATGCGCTGTTATATTTCAATCCGACAATAAATGCAGATAACTCCCAACTTTATTGCAAATTCTAGTGTTTTCTAAATATAAAATACATAGTTTGTTCAGTAACAGTTTTTTTTAAGCTGTGTTCACATCGAAAAAATAAGAGTTGTGTTATGATATCATTTTTTCAAAATATGTTAGAAAAAGGTATTTAAATATTAAATCATTTTTACTTTGTTGTTTGTAGTACGTTCTGAAATATAAAACGCACCTTTGCTATTGAAAACGCAATTCCCTTACAGTGTAGGAGAATAATTACTTGCCGAATAGTAAGAACGGCCTTAACCCTCTCAATATGACAGTGGAATGACAAATGGGTCGATTATTATTATTGTTATTAAATAGTAAGACAGCACTATGACCTAGATATATAAACATTGTATATTGAAGTTGGATTTTTATTGTGTAGTTCTATTGTATGTTACTTAGTAACAAAAAGTAACGGACTAACGGATCTTGGCGCCAATATGAGTTACGATCAAATACCGCTATTGTGTTTCTCATAGTAATGCTTCTGACCTGAGCTATAGGACACTAAATAGGTATATAGAGGTATATTAAGATCTTACTGTAATAGGAATTAGGGATTTTTAATATTTTGTATTTAATTTTTTACAGCTTTGCTGTAACGCTTAGTTTACATGTACTGTCTTTGATGGTTATATTAATGGCTGAAAACAGAAATGAAAATCAGTCACTAAATAATTGGTTCATACTGGGAAAAATACGATATGTTCTCCTTGCCCAAATATGAGGTGATCGAGAAATAATTAAAAAAAATTTTTTTTTATACCGTCCTGTATGCTTATATAAATCATCTATTTTACGAAAATAAGGGGCGATACTCCTTTGTTTTAACAGAACAATAATAAATTTCGTTTTTTTTATGACAAAGAAAATGCAAAAAGTTGGCTAACATTGGCTTATTAGAAAAAAACCTAAAACAGTCTAATTTTGCCAGGCAGTTATACATAGATGTGTTCATTAGTTTTTAGGTGAATAATAACTCTTTAATACTCAAAACACAAAGCCCGTAATAAATAAACAAGGTGCCTTAAAAAAATAATTACGTGAAGAACGGTCGTTCCAAATGTTATCATTTTGAATCCCAACATTGAATAATAATAATAATTCATTGATATAAAAGCTAGCACAAAAAATATTTTAATCTTACAGACATTAAAAAGACATTGACTTTTACTGATATTATCTATTATTATTATTAACAATAACAAAACCTTCAAGGTCATTATAAATAAGAAGTCACGTGCAGACCGAATGAGACATGCTATTATAAAAAGATAATTTAAAAAGTGAAACATTAAAGATTAATCAAAGGTATTTTAACGATCGCACCCTTCCACTTGTCATATAAATAATAGTTTTATTAAATGGCAACACAAACAATGAGATCACTGCAATTAACGAAATGTGACATTGTTTTGATATTCTTTATTATGATGACCAATTAGCTCATAGATAAGTCTAGGTATAAAATATATCAATAATTGCGCAAATGAAGTGTACGTTGTAAGCAGATGTTTGTAACAAAAATATCTACGTTTGTTACATAAAAAAAATTACGTACTTCGTGAAGCGTGATAAAACATCACATAAATATTTTTATAGTACCATAACATCAGGTATCTTACAGAGTAAGCTGAGAGCATCTGGTGTCAAATATCTAAACCCTTACAGATTTGATGTACTTCGTTTACATTCTTTCCCTTTAAACACACGTCGGTCCCGGACTTTCTGACTGCTCCATCAGCCAGTATCTCTCAACTTTAGTCAAGATCGTCGAATCATGCTCTCCCTCAACACCCGCACCCTTCATCATTTATATCGCATATTATCTGTTTTGTAATTTTTTGTCTTGAAAATAAAAAAACGACAAATATTACAGTGGGTTGTATTAAACCTTTGCGGTTGTTCTGCCTGTGACTAAGACAGTAGTTTATAAATGGTATTGCTGAGCCGGGAGTCGTTTGTTCGATTTGAAAATCAAAAAATATTTTCCTTGGATGAATCTAAGGAAAATATTTATTGGTGAAAAAAAGAATGTCTATACATGTATGTACGTTATTAATATATTAATCGACCCATTTGTCATTCCACTGTTGGAATATGGGTCTCCTCTCATATTGAGAGGGTTAAGGCCATAGTCTGCCACGTATGTATCTGTATACGTATCTGTATGTACGTATAACAATGTAAATGTAGTTTATCAGTCGTCATGTTACCATAACACAAGCTCCCTTCAAAACTACTGAGGGATCACATAGCCGTGTGTAAAGATCTGATGTTCCACAGTATTTAATGAGATATTTGCTTATATTCTAGTATCAATCCATGATACTGTACCACGACGAGGAGCAGCGGGCGGCCGCCGAAGCGTCACACAAGAGGATGCAAGTGCAGTGCAACGGCCAACTGCGCACTGAGATAGCGCCAGCCGGGATCTTCTACCCTGCTGAAGAGTAAGTAACAAGGCCCTAATTTTTTTTATAACAAATATCACACAAAAGATTAATTGCGCCTCCCTCTGCCCACCTCTCCCGCCCTCTCCATTCCTTTAGAGAATTATGTACGTTTTAAAATGAAATGTCATTTGGTATAACAACGTAGGAAAATATCATGAGGAAACCTTAGAGTTTTTCACTAATTTCTCTGAAGTGTGTGAATTGGCCAACCCGCACTTGATAAGAGTGGCCGATTGAGGCCTTAAGCAAAACATTCACAAATGATGTCGTACTATTATAATGAATTCCCTTTCCAATTAAAATCTGTACCATGAAGAATTACCAAAGCACGCCGTACTAAATATGCTAATAAATTAAAATGATTTCAAGTTCATGACATTGGACAATGTTACAAAAAATCCGTTAAGTGAAAATAATTTCAAAAATATTTTGCCAATTTACAAAATAGGCAGTAAACATTCCGTTAAAATAATAACACGGTTAATAAAAAACGCAGATTAAATAATTTAAACAGATTATGAAGTCTTCTAAATACAAAAAATATTGGGTCTGTTCCATCACTTTTTAAATGTCAATATATTTTTTTATTTGAATAAGATCCTATTTACTTTGTACGAACGCACACCGACATTAACAATGAATATTAGTTAACTACAAATTGTTACAATAACCATGTCACGGCCTCCTCCTTGTAGAGTAACTGCTTGACAGCTGTCTCATTTAACCTCCAATTTAAGTGTCACAGTGTTTTCCTGTCATACAAATTCACATCAAGCTTCGTACTAAAATCAATGTACTAATTTAAATAATTATTTTGCGTTCCCAAACAGTATGCCGAGCGCGGAGATTATAACTAAAATCCCCTCAGGGGAGGTATGTGTCCAACAATGATAATATGATAATGTCAAGTGACTTACACGATAGACAGAGACACTGAATACCAAATATCTCTATCCTTACAGACCAGTAGTTCTTATTCCTCATAAGGGATTTAATAGTAATTGTATTGACACATACGAAATATACACGAATCTAAATTAAATTCTCCATTGTGACAAGGACAAAATTGTTTCATAAGGAAAGATTTGAATATACGATGGGGAAATTTTGTCTACCTAGGTTGACTAACATAAAAGGGCATCATGTATAGATATATATAACTGTTTGTTGCGTTGTAGTGTGTTCGTTGCATTGTTTTGTTTCACTTGTCATTGTTGTAAGCCGGGATGTACACACGTACTACATGATTATTAATTATTTTTTTTTATTTTTTTATCAACTGGCTTCGCTGAGCGGAAGTCAAAAATAGCTTTTTGTTTTTTTCTTGCTGTTAGAATTAGTTTTTATGATGTTATGGTTATAATATGCAAAAAAAATATTTTATGTCAATATGAACGTAATACATTAAAATGCAAATTATTTGTATTTTCAATGATTATTATTTTTATTATAAATAAATATATAACATTATACTTTTGGATGTTTGAGTTTTTGACATCAGTCTCTTATTTTTAAACACGGAGTGAATAATATTCATTAAAAAGTAAATATTAAGGTAAACGAGTAAGGAATAAAGTAGATTATATATTTACTTATGAGGAACGTAAATGAGAAAATATTGTATGCAATATATGATTTTGAAGAAACTGGGTACGTCTATGAGGATATTTATTACCTACTCTGTGTCTCCGTCTACCCTCTAAGGGTAAAAAAATTAAGTACCTGTATACAATAAAAATCATAAAGGCAATATGAAATTGATGTCGATGTTAGTTCAATCAAGCCCGTCGTATACATATATACGTCACTGCACACGTGTACGAAATAAACACTGATTTATTCGCAACGCACATTGTTCGCTTACAAAGTACTCTGATTGATCAATAAACGTTAATCAATAGCTCCCGCGGAGCTGTTACATTATTGTTTGATATTTCGTTGTACCGCATCAATTGATGGTTAAATTGGAAATAAAATGAGATGTGTGTATTGGAAACGTTGTGTACAAAAATTTATTAAAAATATTGTCGGTTGTTTATGGCCAAAGTTCTGGTTTTGGCGGCAATTTCGATTTTAGTTTCTAATGACCGAAATAATCTGCGATTTAAGGATTAAATAGAAATGTTAATAAATTTTGCATTGAAGTTTTGATTTCTCATAGCACTCAGTATATTAGAATCGCGTAAATAAAATATCGGCGCTACTTTTAAACTATTCACAACTCTAAAGGCATTTTGTTACCATAGTGTTTTTTTTTATTTCTTAAGTTTTTTCTCGTTCGTGGAAGTTGCATTGGGTTACATATAGAAATCTATATTCATATCTTTATTCGATTTAAGGAAATATATTTTTCTAAGATATTTTATAGTTGGAAACCCATATTTGTTCTTACATAAATTAACATTAATATTATAATAACAAATATTAACAGGCCTTCTCATTATAAAAAAAGACCCGAGTTCGTCAGTAAAATTTTAAGGGGTTGATGGCGGCGACATTATTAATTTATTGTTAATAAATTCTATAATAAATTATGTATTAAACATGGATAATTAACAAAGGTAACTTTTGTGACGTTTCAGTTATCATCAGAAATACAGATTGCAAGGTCACAAGGATTTGTGCCGCAGTTTGAACTTGGACTCATCGAAGTTACAAAGCTCGCACCTAGCGGCGAGGCTGAACGGGTACCTGGTGGGTGTAGGCGGGCGGACCCAGTTCGAGGAAGAAGTGCCCCGGTTGGGGCTGAGCGAGAAGCAAGCAGAGTACGTGCGACGTGAACTGGAACGCAACGAGGGCGGCGGACTCGCTTGTTAAATACAAAAAACTATTATTTGCTACTGATTGTTCTGTGATTTTAAAAAAAGTAGCAGGTTTAAATTTGATAACATGCTTATGATATCAAAAAAACTATAACATCTATAATTTAATTCTATTTTATGACATTAAAATTTTATACCATGCTTATGATTATTTAAAAAAAAATTTGGTTGTCTATGACTAAAATCAACATTGTATTTTTGTACTGTCACTCGAAGGATATCAACTATACTAATCTAAGCCGTAACAAATTTGTTTTTTAATGGACTAAAACAAAAGATCTTTAAATCTTATTACCTTGTGAAAGGTAATTGCATTTTTTTTTTGTTTTTCGTCAATTAAATAATATGGTTACATAAATAATTCAATAATTAGCATCAGCTAATTAATGGGTTAAGGTCGTCGAATTGGCAAATGGCGTCCGATTTAGCCGCACGCCAACACGGCTTTCGGTACAAGAAATAGACAGCCAATAAAACAATACAATTTGACGTATGCACCTTCGTCTCCAGGTTACTCGTTCCGTATATTTCTAACGGTAGGGTAGATGGAATGTTCTAGCATTATTTATATCGTTACTTTGGGTAATAATAATATTTATGTTATATGCCTTTTAAAAAAGTGAAATATGTACAAAAAAAAATGTCAAGAATGTTATTTCATCAATTTTAATAATTTTTTGTCATTAATTGAATATTTCTAGCGGAACATTGATAATTGAATAACAATAATTCCATAATAATATCTGAATATTTAACATTGTGTAAGCGCTACGGGTCACAATGTATCAAATGTAATATTGAACAGAATATCAGTAGTGAATGCATTTGAAAATGTACTAAATAGGAAATTTTTATTTACGTTTTGTTATTTCATCTCATTCCATTAATTTGTAGTTATTAAATTATATGTTATTGTAATGTGCTCATACCATTAGATGACCATAGAGAATCTTTTTTCTTTTTCTTTCTGAAATTTATATGAAAGGTGAAACTTAGGTTTACAGTATTAAATATAAGCTGTTTGAAGTAATATAACATTTATTTGAAAAGGAACGTGTATATTTATAAAATATAATGTTTTTGAAATTAACGTCGTGCCTTCATGTAAAGCATGTAATAGGAGAATAAATATTTTAGTTAGAGAAGCATTTTCATTTACTCTTCATATTCAACATATTACAGTAATCATAATGCCAGGTCCGTATGGGGGCAGGCAGCACCTAGTACCAAATATCTCTTGCTTACAGACTCATGCTTACAGACATGCTCTGCTTCTTCAACATTTATCATTCTCTTTATACTAAAGTAAATTATTGCATAATTTATTCATTACTAACATCTAGTCTAAATATTTAGTTGAAATGTATACAGTTCATAATTCGACAATTCGCTAGAAACTGTGTCGACAATGTTAATATACATTGCTTGATTTAACATATTTATTTATTTGAAAAGGTAAAAGACAAACAGAATTTCACGCAGTCGTTTTGTTTTTTTTAAAATGTAGAAATCACAAATACTTCTAGCACAGTACAGAGAACTGCAGTTTAAATTTTCCCGCCAATTCCACATACCTTATCATATGCTACGTTTGACAATAGATGGCGTTAATAGCTTATATGTAGTTTGCAGTACATGCGTAACATGCACCTCAAAAGAATTTTATTTTTACCACCGTTGAATAAAACAGACGTTTCCATTAACAATTTTACTTATGAATTACGTCACTTAAATAAATATTTTATATGCAAATTGTTATTTTACCATAATTAATATAATTAATTTTTGTCAGTTTTTATTTCGCAACGTTCATACAAGTATTCAGCCACTGTCTGCTTAGCGAATATTAAGTAAATCAATGCCTAGTTAATTACCTTATGAATGTTATTTGTTCGTTGTAATTAATATGCTTTACGTGTCGGCATACTTATATTATATTATCAGATTAGGGGAATTACATTCACTATTTCAACATTTTACAGGGAATCGTGGCGTGATGGCGTGATGGCGCTCATTGGGGGAGGCCTATGTTCAGTAGTGGACTGAGATAGGTTGATGATGATGATGACCATGACAAAAAAGTGTGGCCGTATTTGCTCGTACTCATATATAAATACCAGTCAATTATATGCATTTCAAATCAAGATTTACGTAATATGAAAATGGTTTAGAATTAATTGGCACAAAAATGAGAAATATAGAAAAAATTCTATTAATTTTAAGCAGTTTATAAAGGTTTGGTAAGCTTTTATTGTCAAGAACTATGAAACTGTTTTTTGACCGCCTCGTAGGTCAAGTGGTTGCAAGC
>DWJK01002383.1:0-14742 GCA_018248815.1 Croniades pieria auraria
GTTCAAATCCATGGCGCGCACCTCTTTACAAAAGTGCGTTTTAAATTTAAATATCACTTCCTAACGGTGAAGGAAAACATCGTGATGAAACCTGCACACTTTAGAATTTGCAAAAAAAAAAAATTCTAAGGTGTGTGAAGTCTACCAACCCGCACTTGGCCAGCGTGGCAGACTGTGGCCTCAACCCTCTCAATATGAAAGGAGACCCAACAGTGGAATAATAAATGGGTTGATTATTTTTTTTTTATTGTATGACCATAATAGCAATATCAATTATTATATGCAAAGGTCGAATAAAAAAGTCTAGTCTTGTAGTAACAAACTTACCTTTTTAGTGAACAGAGACTCCACAATGTCCCACTTGCCGGCTTTAGCATGAACGTGTAACACTACCCAGTCGTACTGGAGAGGCGTGACCTTCAGACAAAATAATATATATACAAAATTAATACATTTATGTATGTTTTTTACCTATACTTCTGCCACGTGAATAAACTATAAGAAAACATGATACCAGCGGACTTCATGTATTAGCTTAGTGTAGTTCACTTTTATAGTTTGAGCGCCATCTGTTATTTCGTATTGACAAAAAGCGTATATGTTTTGGTTGCGATGGCTTATATACGACGGTCACCAGTTACCATCAGCTGGGCCGCGTGCCGGTCTGTCGTACCTTATATTATTGTTACGTGTAGGTACGTAGATTGGCGGCTGGCAACAATGCAACGTTCTGTACAGGGTGACAAACGAAAGATGCTTTCAGAGTACAAAAACTGTTTATTCACTCTATTATATCGCTGGCATTCGCAGAAATTGCTTCCTTTTATCGCTTGTTGAACCTCTCTTGATCGCTTCCAAAAATGTTCTGTCTCTCACTGCAGCGCTCACATGGTTTACATACCGTTTAAGCGGCTTCCGGTGAATTCGGAAATGTTCGACAATTTTCCAGAAAGTAAGCTCCGTCCACACGCCGGACGGGTTAATTTTGAAAAAATTCCGGACGCCAAGTGATAATCGACTTTAAGTCTTTGAGAGTAAGGTCCGATCTTGCTTGTCATGTTAAATACTCTTGTATGTATACTTATATGTAATACATAACGAACAACGAAGTTCCGAGATACTATCGTCCGTAACATTATAAAACAATTGTCTCCGCATTTTAAAATCATCTTTGATACTTTTGGGAATATAAATGTCAAATATGAATCATGAAACTTTTAGTGTTTTAACGGCATCTGTTATTGACTATTAAAATCATTAACTATAATATGCAACAATAGGTTTGAGCCGTACCATAATTTATAGGCTCAAAATACAACTTAAAAAGTAGTTTTTATATCCCTTTTGTAGTTAACAGTATTAATTTTCACGTGGGGTTATTTTTATCGTGTCATAACGCCATCTATGATCTACTTCTAACAACATAAAACAGTTAACCTGTTGTCGCTGACAGAGCGTTAATGGTGACATTGCGTTCCCGGCGCCCTCGTGCCAGTGATTCGTGCAGCAGTACGCCAAGCAGTTGAGGGTTGACATCTTATGAAGCTCTGGCTTATTCACGCATTTCTGCCATTCTAAAAATGAGGAAGTTAGCTTTAACAATAAAAATATTGTCGTTCCCGTAATTATCTAAGGTACATAAGTAAACAGAGCTTATAGTCTTTTAAAATGAGGAGTAGTGGTAAATTTACCGACAAAAGTAATATAATCGTCGAATTGATGCCCTTTCGATATATTCGAAAATTTATTTATTTATTTAATAACTTTAAGATAACTAATATTATAATCTATTACTATTTTTATCCAGTTTCCCCATCGGTCTTTTAACCCCATCCATTGATTAACATTCCTATCGGATTGAATCAATGTCAAAAATGCTGATGTTTCAATTCCAAAAGTAAATCTTTTTGGGCTGTTTATACATGCATAATAGTCCTGTTGTGTTACCAATGATGAGTGGATTTTAAAATGGGCACCATAAATGGATTTCCAGAATATAAAACAGGAGACTATTATGTATGATTTTGGTAGAATTAAAATATGTTAACATTCTGAAGTATTTTAATCTTATAATCGATCAACTGATCAGCTCTGTGACTGAAACAGTACAAGGATTCATGTGGAATGCTGTATATGCATTTATTTTTAAGCAAAAGTAATCACATACCAAGGAATTTGACATAGTCAGCTACCATTTTGGCTTGATGAGTGTCCACTCCTGGCTGGTTGAAGTGATTCGCCAACAGATTGTTCAGTTTTCTCACCAATGTGTCCACATTGTTGCCTTGAGTCTTGACGAGGTGTTGGTATTGATACATCTAGTACCAAAAATGAAAAAAAAACTTCAGGAATTTTGTAATCCCACAGTGTTACACAGAAATTTTATTAAGGGCAATGCTGGGAAATTGTTTTTAAATGAACAGTATACTTGTAAAACTGCATGTACTCATTAATACAAATTTAAATTCAATATTTCATTATGTATACAGATTTACAAGTTTCTAGCATTAGTCTATAACATTAGTTGTTATACTCAAATTTTTGTAAATAAATATGCAATTATTAATCACTATAAAACAAATGTAACAGCACGCCTATAATCCCTGTAGGGGTAAGCAGAGGAGTGTAGTACACTCCCACGTTTCACCAGTTACGTTTTTAAGTCCCATGGAATAGGCGGTGAGCCTATTGCCATAAACCGGGCATAATTGCAGACTTCGAGTTACTACTGGAAAAATTCTAAATTAGAAAAATCCAATAGCACCCGACCCGGGACTTGAACCCAGGACCTCCCGATCGACAGTCGCGCTTGCAACCACTTGACCAACGAGGCAGCCGAACAAACGAAAAAACAAGTTATTTCGTATATAGCCTCCTGAGACCCAAGCCTAAGGTACATAAACCGCAATTAAGATTGCTACTTTTTATACCTAGGTACTACATATTATTATTAATAAAACATAAGAGAATAAAAAGCCTCCCCCTCCCCTTTTGGCATAAGGTATGGTACCACAGATGATACCTTGGGACTGCATTAGTTTAAAACAACATCATTATTCACATTATTTTTATTTTAAATTTACATCTAAAAATCGCACATTTGTCAGACTTTATGTTAAAAAAAGCTACTGGGAAGTGTGATATTCAAAAAAGTTGTTCCTATACACATTAAAGTGAAGAAAAATATTACATTCAGAACATTTTACAAACGTCAAGTTTCGGAAACGGTTATTTCGACATTTTGATCAGTTGTTTTGGGCTCCCTTAGCACAAGTTGGCAGAGTTTTGCTTCTTTCTTTCTTTTTGCAATGTGAGGATTAGGTCCAATGAGTCTTTGTTTTCCAGTAGAAGTAAAAGATCTTACATTTATTATGGAAACAGGACGGCCACGAATGCTTGGACCGGAACGAGGGCTTTGCTGTGAGGTATCGCGTGTCACGCGTGCAAATTGTGGTTTCAAAATTTGTGGCTGTAATTGTCCAGGACCTGAGTATATTAATTGTTGTGCCAAATCCAGCTTGAACTCTAAATATTGGTCTATATCTTTCCTCTGGCGTCCAGATTATGCAGCATCATCTCGACACTGAACCCAACCTGCTGCTCCAGCGGCGACATGTTCCTATTGGCTGGACAGCCACATCAGTTGATGCAACATGGATTGCTTTGCTGTCTAACCATTTTATAACAGCAATCTTGTTATCACCCCTTACAACACAATGGTAACTGCCTCTTTCAGCTTTTTGTAACGCCACATGTGTCTTGAACAAAACCCACGTTTTATCTTTTTTCTTTGAATTTGGACCCTGGGACTCTGGCACTCTATTCTTCATTAATGTCCCAGTTGCCTTGATTCTTCTTTCTATTAAGTTATCAAGAAGTGGAATAGATGTGAAGTAGCAGTCAATAAAAATGGAAGAATCTATAGGCAATATCCACTAATTCTAACACAAAACACCCATCAAGATCAAGTTTTTAAGGTGATGGATACAGTGCTGGTTCAATTGTTGTGCCTTTCCCCTGATACAAATTTAAATCAAGCGGAGTACCATTAGAATTGGCCATTAGAAAAACTTTCATGTTTTCTAGGTTTGGTTTGCCTTTAACAACTTGTTTTTGTTTGTGTTTTCCAGTGAAAGGAATGATTTGCTAGTAGATAGCTACACAATTATCTCTTTTATTTTCACGACAACCCTTTTCTATCGCAGAAATAATAGGACATACTTTCCAAAACTTCTCATTCTGTCTGGCGTTTTGAGTAATTAGGTCATCATTTGTAACCTTTAAATTTGGACTAAGTTGAAATTACCGATTATGAGTAATTGTGTTTACTATGTAGTAGACTTTTGTTTCCAATGCCCAGTACATTCTATTTCGTGGTAGTCCAAGCACACTCATTGCCATGGAACATCCAAAGAACTGCCTAAGTTCATCAGGCATCATATTCAGACATTTTCCCGTCCTTGATACGCTGCAAACATTTGTACATTCGGCAATAATTTCAAATAAATGGTCATCATTATAATGACTGAAGTACTCTAAAGAACTCTTAACAATTACGCTAAGATCGAATGTGACGTCCATATCGTCATGTGGAGTAAAATTGAAGTTTTCGCTGTGTTTCCACTATGGAAGTCCGTCCGATTCATTCCAATCTGCTTCATTAGCAAGTGGGATTTCCTCACCAATTTCTGGCTCTCGGCATTCTGGAAGGTCACTTTCACCATCGCTGTCTTAGTCTTCCATATCTGACTCATCATAATTGAGCTCTTTTATGGTATCTCTTTTAGATATAATAATAATAATCGACCCATTTGTCATTCCACTGTTGCAATATGGGTCTCCTCTCATATTGAGAGGGTTAAGGCCGTAATCCGCCACGCTGGCCAAGTGCGGGTTGGCGGACTTCACACACCTTAGAATTTTTTGTTTTTTTTTTTTTGTTTTTTTTTTTCAATATCAAATTAACTCTCTCAATATGAGAGGAGACCCATATTCCAACAGTAGAATAACGAATGGGTCGATTATGATTAAACAATCAAGGTCGACGATGTTATAACGGAGAATGTTATAAATTATCGCATTATCCAACTTCAGTATGCAGAGTACAGGTGGTTATCAATGTAATAAGTCAAACGTCGACAATGTCAACTGCTATTCATTTAAAACGTACTGGTAATTGAGTGAACAATTGATTATAATTTAAAACGTGACATTGATAAGCAATACTTTTTATTGTCTTCGGTCAGAACTCAAAACCGACGTGATAGAAAAACAGTAGCGCCGCACCATGAACGAGCGTCTTCTTACTGTCAGACTTAGGTTATCCAAATAATCGAAGATCGGGATCGTCATTGGAGGAAAATTTTTGATTCTTATCCACTGGTGACCAGGACCTATTTTGTAATGACATGGCCGTTAATGGCGTGCAAAGCTTTTTTGTTGAATAACTGTTACAGAAAACATTTAGAGCGCATACATACTGCCATCAACCCTAATGGAACCTTTTTTTTTTCAAAAATATGTGACTAGGTAACAGAAGCAGAGCGTTTCACATTTTTTTTTTTTTTTACAATGTAAAAAATGCAAATTTGTTCTTCTTTGATTCAAATTTACATACGTCTTGTTATATGGTCATAAAGATTTTCGCAACGTCGCGGAATCTAACAACTTTGCCGGCGCGACGTTGTACCTCGGATGAATTCCATGTTCTACATCAGCAGTTTTTAACTAAACATACTTTATTATTAGTGTCCCAATATATAACAGATTGCTGTTATTATTTTATTATTTGGGTTAATTATTAATAAAAATATATTATAGTTTATTATTCAAACTTCCAGTGCAATAGAAAACACTGCATAAATGGAAATGCGAATACAAAGTAATTCAAAAACACTGACTAAAATATTTTAAATATGCTTTAAAAATAAAGTAACATTTCAATGGCCTATGCATTTACAGCTCATAACCATATTTGACATACAACGCAATTAAGACATACGATAAAGCATGAAAGGACAACCTAACAGAGTTCAGGTCCACTTCATCACAGTCGTCAGGTTTCATGTTAAAGTTATCGTCACAATCGAACACCTTCCGATGTGGATGATGACATCCATTCTGAGGGTCTGTAGAATTTCGACTACCAATGGCATCGTTTCCATTACGGTGTTCCAGTCGGCCATTCAACGCACATCCATTGTCACGAGGCATGTTATATCAAAGTCGATGAAAAAAATTCTGAAGAAAAAGCAAAAAAGCAATGTAGAAACAAACGTAGCGTAAATAATAACATATTTTAAAATTATAATTCAGATTGGGACCTAACCCAAATTGGAACAATTATAGACATTTTATAAAGCTAAAACCTAATGCATAACAGATAAAATACAAAAATGTAAGCATTTTTAATTGTTACTTATTAGCTAATTAGTAATAAGGCGAATTAGAGCATAATCGTTTTTCAATAATCACAGTGAAACGCGCTTATTATTATTATTTTTGTTATTGAACTGTGACGATAAATGACATCGATATCGTTGTTTTCAGATGATCGTGATAGGGGAATGACGACGGAGACGATCATAGTTACTATTAACGAGTTTATCTTAGGTTGCGACATTTGATTTTTTTAAATTAAACACATACTCAATTTTACTTCATAACGTTACAGCTGTGCTGAGAAACAATAATTCAAGGTCGTGCGATTGTCGACGCTGTCTTCATTATTCGCGAGGAAAGGTTTATTTATCACAATGCACATCTGTTTTTTATACGTAACCATAATTTAATGAGAATTACCGCCACAGTATATTTGTTTATATTTAGGAACTACGACACTTTTTTTAAATTACAAAACTTGTATTTAAATATAAAGATTGAAAACATCAAAGTGCACTATTACTCTAGTGTTTTACTTAGTAAAATGCTTTGCTTCTTTTTGTCGTAAGAAATACATATATAGAGCGACATTTTATGAACACAAATTCTTGTAACTCAACTCTCTATTTCATTGAAAGATAGTTTTTCATCTCAAAAAAGAATAAGTAATTTAAAATATAAATTTTTAATAACCTTAAAATGAATTTTAGACGGATCTCGTCAAAAAATAAAAAGCGTATTGTCGATAAAAAGTATTAGAAATATAATTCCATTTATAGAATACTCACCTTAGAATTTATTACAAATAAATAAAAATTATATCCAGCACTATCACCACAGAGGAGAAACGCCACAATATACACTAACGTATTGACAGGTCAGCTGTCCGCAGCTGAATACTGCTGAATATAAGTCTGCGTCCAGCCGACTGGCGCTCTACTCTATATTACAAGTTCACTGTTCACCTACAGATGTATGTAGCTCCCACCTACATTTACATTATTCGTGCATCTCATGTGTTTTGTGTATTTTTCATAGGCTGTCAGGATATATCAATGATAAATTGAGTGGGAACAAAACATAATACGTTCGAAATGTTGACTATGCATATATTATTAAAAAAAAAACAAATAGTGTGCAAAAATAGTTTTGTTAATAAAAAGCTATATTTATAATATTATATAATAAGTAAAATAATACACTAAGTTCATTGGACAGTTAAAAGAATTTTTTGAAGAATAACTTTACAAAAATAATTTTGCGTGACATTTCTTGATAGCTATTTGTACAAGGAGAGATTTTTATTGCTTTATTCCTAAAAAATACATTGTTACCATTGAGCAGATATTTAATCAGTGTAAAAAATAAATTTGTCTCTGATGCCTAGAATCACAATGACGATTTTCTTTGCTTGGATCAATAGCTATGCAAACTCGAAATAAAATATACAGTGCGAGATAATTAACGATTTACTGCCTGCTCAGTTAGAACGGCCTTATCGAGCCTCGTTACTCGGCACCTCCACCGAAGCATCTCCTTTCGGCGACTTGGTCAGAACGGACATGGCTTTGAGTTATAGCCCATGCTGCATTCCCATAAATTAGAACAGGTCTTATAATGCTCTTAATATACCAGAAGGATAAGCTGCTTAGAGATGCTTGTAGATAAGAAGAGAAAGATCTCAAATTGAAAGAAATCGACATCATTGAATTGCTATCTTGTCCCATAATTTTCAAGTATTGTGTTTTTTGTATTTGGTTTTTTGATATTATGTAAATCAACACTCACAAAGGAATTTTGAAAATTCCACTCCTAAGGAGGTAAAGTGGGTGTTAGTAGTTTTGAAGTCATTGTTGAGAACCGAGAATGTTTCAAATTAAGAAAGTAGGACTACCTATATGTTGTTTTTTTTTTATTAAGGAAGGTACAAATAGTGGGCTGTATATTTTTACGGAAAGCCTTTATAAATAATCAAGTATAAATTTATTAAAATATATTTATTAGCGTACACTAAAACACTAAAAATAAAATATGATTAATTTATTCTGATTAATAGTTAGTCCACTCTAGAACACATCTACTCCAGCGGCTATCGGTTCTGCGACAGATGTGACCAGTCCACTGCCAATTCAGCTTGCTTATCCTTTGGGCTATGTCGATTACTTTGGTTCTCTCTCGGATCGCCTCGTTTCTGATGCGATCCTTCAGAGAGGCGCCGACCATAGCCCTCTCCAAAGCTCGCTGAGCGACCTTAAATTGGTGGACCAGTCGCACCGTCAGTGTCCACATCTCAGCAGTTAGTCTTCAATAATATTATAAAGAGGTAATGTTTGTGAGTGAGTTTGTACACGTGAATTAATATTCGAAACTACTCATCCGATTTTATAATATTTTATCAGTAGAATGTCACGTTGTCACTAAGAGACAAAGTATATTTTACTTTACAATAACAATAAGTTAACAACAATAGGGCTCCTATCCTATCGTAGTGCTCCTAAACAGATCTATAAAACTCTACACCACTTGCGCTGCAATATTATTAACCACGGCTTTATAGAACACATCAATACCTACAAAAAGTCCAACACCATGTCTAATTATTACAATCATGTTATTAGGAACAATACATATTTTTGTTATTTTAAACACTGAATTAAAATGCTGTCATTAGAATAGGCACTTTTATCAATCGTACTTTGGTATTGATCCATATCAAAATAAAGTACCTTATATTCAAGACTGGTTCCGTACCTACCTATTATTTTATTAATTTTTCGATTCGTACATTTCATATAAAAGATACCATACCATGACTAAAATGTTTTAGACCTTAAAATCGTTAGACGATCGTTAAAAATCTTTAATCGTTAGACTGGTCATATTATTAAAAAATTTTAATCTTTACTAAAATACACTATTCTATCAGTACATTTAGTAAACATATGTGAATTTGTCTTTCGGTGGCATAATTTTTTGTTATTTAAATAAGCGAAATTTTGCGCAGCCAAATTCAAGCTGTTGTTTTTAAAGTTTATTATACCCATGCGAAAGCGGGGAAAGTCACTAGACGCACATATATGCAAACTGTACTTAGTTCTTTAATGTTATAGAATCTCTAATTATGACACATACGTCTATTTGACAAAGTCTATACTTTTCTATTGATTTCTACAAAAAGAAATCAACAATATTTCGAAGGAATAATAAATTTATGAAGATTAAAACATAGACATTGTCAAGCAAGAACTAAATAGTATCTTCCAGATTATAAATTATTTAATTATAAATGAGACAAAACTCGTGCCTGGAACGCATCGTTGACATCTAATATAAATAATGTAAATTCAGATTGACATTATCCGATTAAGCACTTATTTGTACGAAACACTCATTTACATTGTCCGATCAACAAACTGCGCATTCAGAGGCAAAAATTTGATAAAGTGACAAAGTTGTCTGAATGCAAATGGGAATACAATAGATAAAATATAAAAAGTCCAAGAACTGCTAGCGACGTCGACTATTTCAGAATTATGTATATACAAAGTATGGTGAATATAAAATGTGCATTTGACTATGTCCTTTTCATTACTATATTTATCGTTCACGTTTCCTATTCATAATATTAAAGTTAGTTTAACTAACTACTGTCAAAACCGTGACAGGTTAACAAAAGCACTGCAGCAATCGTGTTCGTTTAATGACGTTTTGTTTTTTATTTAATTGTCGTTGTATTTTCCAAAATTAGCAAACACACAAGTGTATATATTTGTAAAAATTTGAATATATTTTAGAAGGATATTCTTGTTTTAGTTGTCGTGGTTTAAAGCTAATGTAAAAATATTACATACGTCAAAATTTGAAAACATAATGGGATGTTTCAGTGCAGCTTAACCAGTGAACCAACGGCGCATCAAGTCAAAACTATAAGTGGGCTTTCACTTCATTTTAAAAAATGACGATTCAGCGTCATGGGTGGACTTAGGAAGGGAAATCCAGAAGAGGAACACAGCGACAGTAAAATATTTATGAAAAAAATGGAAATGGAATGCGGAACAATACAGAGGGTAAGAAACTCAGAGATGCGAAGTGTTCGGTCGTGTTTCAGGTTCTGAAACCCTGTTAAGAACAATTTAGAAACGTCGGATTGAACTACACGCAATAGAGAAGCAACGACGACATAAGATCAGCGTTCCGGCGAAATCAGATTGAGAGCTATTTGTTGCGCACGATATTCAAAGACAATTTTGGAGGCCAAGTGTAAATCGTATACGCAAATTAAAAATAGAATCACAATTGTGGAACGATGATTCTTACATTTTCGAAAATGATGGAAAAAGGGATTGATGGACGTTTTCCGAACTCTTTGGTATGTGAAATTTTATTTAAGCCAAAACAACTTAATAGTTTTCACATCTCTTAACTCAATTGAAATTATTTCTAAAACGCAACTTCGCTCCCATAATCCCCTAAGAGGTAGTCAGAAGGGTGTAGTACACTCCCACGTTTCATCAGTTTCATTTACGTTCCCCCATGAAGTGGATGGTGAACCTCTTGCCATAAACCGGGTATAAATCCAGACTCCTGCGGCACTACTTGAATATTAGAACTTTTGTATTAGGCGATCTCCTTGACATGTTTTAAATCCCATGTGATTTCGCCGTACACGTAAAGCTACTTCAGATATTGTAAAATGCGTCAGATTTAATAACTAATTATTTAGAGCCTCAAAAATGTACAAAAATTAACTCAGTAGTAAATGTAAACTAGAATGATTGCTCGCCCTAAACACAGGCAAAATAGCACGTGTGGTGTCCCGCAGGGAAATGTTTTAGAGTCAGTATTGTTTCTGACCAGTAGGTATATACAATGTAAAACTCCGTTTAATATTAATAAATTAAATAATTTTTTTATAATAATACTCCAAAAGGTCTGCAATAACAAAGGGGTACATAAATGTGCAATCTTTTATAGTTATTAATTTTAATATTTTTTTACTAATTTAAACAAAAGCTCATAGTTACAGCTTACTTTATACAAACAATATTGACAAATTGCCCGCCCCAACCCAACTTGATAAGGATTAAATACTTGAATAAAATTGTTACCCCTAAAGAAACATTGTACTTAGCGAGTTTAATTTTTAGGACAGTTTATATTGGTTTTTGTTAAAGGATAAGTAAGAGTGCACTATACTCCTCTACTTTTCCCTTCAGGGATTACAGGTGTGATGTTATATTTTTTATGATATAATTTCAAATAAGAAGCCTTAGTTATTCTCGCCTAAATATATCTTTATCTAACACAAGATCAAGCCTGTATTTCCTCAAAAAGTTAGGCAAAGGAGTGTCATAAACTGCCACGAATCACCAGTTATGTTATGCATCCCATCATGAAACAAGGGAGTAAACTTATTGCCATACACCGGGCAACGTATACTTTAGTTCAATAAAAATGCTTTCTAAATATGTAGATTGGATACTTTTAAACAAAATCTTTATTTGCAAGCAGTAGTGTTGTGGCTTTATGTAGATACTGACTTTATTTTTATTTGACGGACACGGTGACGGGAGAAACTCAAGAACCACTGTGACCATCCGTACGGTTACAGCAGGCTATTTAAACGACACCTTAAACTTTATAAACTTAACAGACGAGTCGGTTGCTTCCAGATAATACCTATTAATTTAATTCGTGAAAAATTATTTAGATCTTGTCATAACATAATTTCTGTAATAAAACTGCTATATTAAAAGCCTTTTCATAAATCCTTAATAATCCATTTAACTAGGTTAGCGGTTGAAACGGGTCGAGAGCTCACCTACTTTCGCTGTTGAATGCTACGACTATTATTGTTTACTGAAGCCGCAACGTCTTTCATTACGCTTTGTAAGACATTATATTTTAGTCGAGCTTTATCTCTCAACAGATATTCTGAACTGTAGGGAAAATTTAAAAAGCGCACAATTAAAATGCTAACACTCAACTTTGCAGTTACGTAGTTCGTTTTTATTCTACATACAGTATAATTTTATTACTGCTATCTACACGAAATTCATGTAGGTACTATAAGTTTTACCAAATTCACAATGAAGGTATATATATACGTATATATATATATATAAATATATACTAAAAACTGTTCTTCGCTCGATGTACGTTTAGTGATAAGCATTATCGCGATACTGGTTTAAGCATTGAAATTTATTGAACAAGAAACAGCTTATATATTGGAACACTTACTCGTCACGAAGCTCATCCTTGTCGAAAGACATCGTAATATAACACAGTGGCTAGTAAGCTCAGAGTACAGTTAGATAACAGTGTTTAAACAACGTTGGAGACACGGATCGATAAGCGCGGCAGTAAGTAGTGATGTGCGGCTGTGTGGAAGGAACTACTGGAGTCGCTCCGGGCAGGTTCGGGTGGGCGCGGACTTGCGGGACCGAGCCTGCGCAGTACGCCACGCCGCGCGACAGCTACATGTCAAACCGCAGTATCAATATTTATTGTGCCACTTTAGCGATACGATAAGATATTATATAACATCTTGTTAACGGCTAAATAACCTGGTCACTGACGAACAGCAACATATGTGGTATAACTTGTGCTCTGCGATCCCCAACGCGCCCACCAGCGTGGGGATTTTGGGCAAAAATCCCCATGAAATTGCCGAAAAGCGCTTATTGGGCGAAGCTTATGTCCGACAATGGACTGAAACAGGCTTATGATGTGTGATAGAGTAATAATAAGAGATGGCTATTGAACAGTTACATCCTACCCGTGGATTACAGTAAATTAACTCGCTCTTTAGATGTACATACTTACGTTTTACACAACAAAAGTTAGTCCTAAAAAGCAAAATGTAATGTTTCGGAAAATGTCTTTGGTTCACCACCACCAGGTCTACCTAAACCTCGGTTAAATTACATCTCGTTGATAAATACAGACTTTAAAATCACCACTGAAGTCACACTTTTGTTACCACCAATTTTCTTACCCTAATATTGTTTTATTACTTATTCACTAAAAAGGAAGGCTTCCACACATCTAGCCAACGGGTTTCACAGAGGATTAAGGTTACATTAAATTATACACAGTTACTAATGCATAACACACTTTATTTTCTACATAGGAAGGTAAATCTGTAGTAGATACACTGATAGTTTTACATATTTCCGATGTAATATTTTAATCTATCTATACAATTCGAATAATTTACTGTAGCTTCATACATTGCCTCGTGGCTGTAACATTATCGATGAATAAATCTATACAAAATTATTATAGCATTTAAGATTTCTTTCATTCAAACTAAAGCTAATTCTGTGATTAACTGAGCTTTCCCTTCATTTGCTGAACATTTCATTATTAGCCTTTTCATTCATCTCTATACATCAATTACACAATAAAAATGCCTCCATAGGTTTAAAAATATACGTTTTAAATAGAATATGGCAGAAGAACTATTTAGGTATCTACTACAATTGTATGACTACAGAAACTTCTAGAAAATTAATATTTCGAGTAACAATTGGCACGTTAAAAACAATTAAAGCTTCAATTTCAAAGTTGTATAGACAAATATACGCAAATAAATTAAAGGTGTTAAATTGACCTAACGGTTGCAGAAACGATAAAAAAGTATTATATATATATATATATATATATATATATATATATAAAAATTAAAGCACAAGGGTATGGGAATTACGGAATAATCATAATAAGGCTACTGACTAGTAGATGAAACACATTATACACACAATTACAGAACGGCGCAAACATAAATTAAACACACACAAATAACTCGCATCTTCATAGTCCTCAAGATCGTTGCCATTCGAGTGTTGAAAATATCCCCGGAATCGGTAACATAACATTAAACTAAATTTCAAAGACAAGCACAAAGCTGTGACTAAAGCTGGTGCAATGCTGCTGAGTATACCTCAGTTGCAAAATTAATTGAGCGTACTTTCTTAATTCCTGTATAACCTATATCACTTATATTGTCTGCAACATAATTCTGACATTAGCTACTATACCGCTCATAAAATATACTTCAGACTTCAATAATGACAGTGACATATGAATTGGTAACAGCGACATGAAGTACATAACGACAGCGACATAACCTACGGAATCAAACGAATCTTTTCAACACGTCACTAATCTAAAAACCTATCTTCACAATATAATATTAATGACATGAATTGCGTAAATTGTAAAAATAAAGACACCTTCGCAAAAAACATTTGAAAACACTAACTTTTTTAATCGCAGCATCTAGAATCTTCTGAATATTAGAACTGTTGTATATATGTAGTTGGCAAAATAATGAAGTTTTTGTAAGCAAGCACG
>DWJK01002384.1:0-14742 GCA_018248815.1 Croniades pieria auraria
TCTGTATGTTTGTGCACGCTAATCTCAGAAACGGCTTATCCGATTTGAATGCAGTTTTCAGGATTATGTTGTGATGGACTTCACTTACAATTAGTATTTTTTTCATTTAAATCGGTTAACAAATGAAGAAGTCATGTCAATTTATTTTTTCAAAACTCACGAAATCTACGCGAACGAAGTCGCGGGCACAGCTAGTAAAGTAGTAACTCAATCATTCTAGTTTTCAATATTCGTAGTTTTCGCTGTCAAAAAATACTTAGTTGTCAACATATAAGTAACCAGAGCATAACTAATGAAATGACATACATATGTAACGAAATATTTTTCATAATACAAATAGTTAAATATTTTTCGACAAATTATAACATTTTAAAGTATTTTATATGGTTTTATACTTAGTTTAAATTATTTCCAATAACAGAAATATGACAGAATCATAACGTTTCATATTTGTCAACATATAAATAACAACAATATTTAACGAATAATAATAATTATAATATATTATTATATTAATATTCTTATTATAGCGGCTGGATGCGACGAGCTGAAGATCGAGCTCAGTGGCGTGCTGTTGGACAGGCCTATGTCCAGCAATGGACGGAAATAGGCTAGTAATAATGATGACGATTAAAAAAAATTTTTCAATACAATATTACATTTTAAAATACTGGTATAGTTAGCTAATTCCTACTTTATAATGAAAACCAGAAGTTGTAAACAAGACAAAATTGGTTCAGTAATTCAATTATTATATTTAATTACTCTACCTACCCCGTAATGGAACTGACGTGTTATCTATAATAAGAATAAAGGAATTTAATGTTTATTAATGAACATTCGAACTGTCCATAGCTATCACGCCATGGACAGTTCGAATGTACTAACGGTTCGAATGTACTACCACGGGGCATGGAGGCGGGTGTCGGCGGCGAAGGCGGAGAGAGCGCCACACATGGGAAGCATCTGTGCTCCGCCGAGGTGTACCCTGAAACGCGTATCTATAGTCCTGTTCACGGTTACACTAAATTAAAATGAACTAAACTTATTCAGAATTCCTTCAAACTAGCGTGCGTTTATTGAGCGATGAATGTATAGATGTTTGGCAAGCTGTGCTCTCTGCCTGCTTCTTAAAGGTCCTGGCGTGATGTAGTAATAATTCGAATAACCAAATGTCAAAGCAAGCTATAATTATGAATTTTATCTGATACAAAGCTGCATTGCATAGAGTGTTACTGAAAAGATTATATTCGTGGAGATGGTAAAAAACATGCATTTGAGAATAATATGAAAAATATCATATTTAACAGCGAATATTTCGCTTTTAAATATTCACTACGACTAACTATATTCAAACTTAAAGTTAATACATTGATTTATCGGCAAATTATTCGCTAATGTAGGACTAGATTTAAACAATTGTTTTCTCGGAAAACGATTGCGAGCGCTCAACCAGTTAATCACGCAAAACAAGAACAGACAAAAATGTTATTGTTTTTCAATTCTTTTAACTGACATTCGACTAATACTTTCAGCACAGGTGTGCGTAAATATTAGTAATGTGTATTAGTGAATTAAAAACCAGGAAGAATAATAACATCTTATCGGTATATCAGGTAGTGGGTCTGCTCGACTATACATACGGCTCACGTGACGTATTTTCCTTTAAGCGCAGCTGTGGAGGTCTCCGCAGATGTTTTATGGCACTGAATATTTCCAAGACGCTTTATTATTTATTACAATATTGCCGTTTAGAACCTAATCTCCGTTTTTATTATTCAGCAGGAACAATGGTCAGCGTGGTCGAACGTTATTTTTGGCATACGGACTGCAGCTGTCTGCGTGGGAAAGTGCGTGTTTTCTTTACATTGTTCCAACAACGCCTATGTTCCTCTAATTACACCCTAACATTAGTTCCTTGCGCCGAAAAGTTCCAGCCAATTTTTTTATCATCATCGGTTCCTTTATCGCTTCACTGCTGGACACTGCTCTCCACCCAGAGTGAGAACGGTTAAGGCTATAGTATGACATGCTGGACAAATGCGTGTCAGTAGACTAGTTACTTTTAATATATCCTTAGAAATATAATCAATTGAAGTGAAACATATAAATTGTATATTGATTTAATCAAATAATATTGTTTAAGTACTCCTGTAACGCCATTATGGATCGAGCTTTATCTTTCAAACCTTTCTCACGTCGACGCGGCACTTTGTATAGAGATATGAATTAGAACAGAAAAATAGATCCATTAGAAAATTAAGATAACACTCAAACTTACAACGGATGGTTAATTTATGTTTTATGAAGTTTCTTATTTAGAAAAATATTTAATAATTCTTTATACAACTTTACATACATGTGAAATTTATCTACTTTTTTATGTTTGTTCCCCAACGAGCATGACCAGCATGGTGATAGTGGTAAAGAACCCTTTAAGAGAGGGCTATATGTAGCGGTAGACTTAGATCCGCTGTAGAATCTTTAAAAAAAAAAAAAAGATATATTGTTTCGTTTAGTACATATCTTATTACTTATTTTTATGCCACCGTCAAGGAAAATGCTTTACTAAATATGTATTGGGTCAAATTAGTTTCACACACATTGTCGTTTCATCTCGTTATCTAAAGCAGGTGTCATTTTCAACCGCAAACTTGGAAAGTTCGAAAATAAACCACTGTCGTAAAACTCTTAACAAAATAAACTGAGCAAGGCGTTAATCCCTTAGTTAAAAACTTAAAACATCTGTACCGCTCACTACAAGGGGATGACAACGTTTTATCTTCAGCCCACATAAGCAAAGATTATACTTGAGTCATACCGATTAGAACTTTAAGGTTTCAATAATAATAATAGTCGACCTATTTGTCCATCCACTGTTGGAAAATGGGTCTCCTCTCATAATGAGAGGGTTAAGGCATAGTCTGCCACGCTGACCAAGTGCGGGTTGGCAAACTTCACACGCCTTAGAAATTTTATATTTTTGTAAATTCTAAAGTGTGCAGGTTTCCTCAAGATGTTTTCCTTCACCGTTAGCAAGCGATATTTAAACTTAAAACGCACTTTTGTAAAGAGGTGCGCGCCATGGATTTGAATCCAGCACCGTCGGAGTGAGAAGCTGAATTTAAGGTTTGCTGTACTTTAAATTTTCTCCCTGATTTCTTGCTGATTGATTATACACTAGTCCACGATACACACACCAGGCTATAATATTTTAATTGCTTAAGTAGTGCTATTACCTTACGAATATTTTGAACAATTAATACGAATAAACTGTTTCTTTCATCATCATCATCATCATCATCAGCCTATTTCGGTCCACTGCTGGACATAGGCCTCTCCCAATGAGCGCCATCGCGCATTGTCCTCGGCTTGTCGTATCCAGCATCTGCCTGCAGCCTTTCGCATATCGTCATCCCACCGGGCCGGAGGGTGTCCTACACTACGTTTGCCGTAGGACTGTTTCTTTAAGTATTTACAAATAAATATGCATATATATTTCAAATATATTAAAATATACTCTGCTGTTTTGTGAATAAGTATCTAAATACGTAATGCATTGCAATGGTCGTGTATAGACTAATATAAGTAAGTATAAGTGGCCAGCAGAAACGATTGGCCTCTGCTGTCAATGGACATTTGCGACTGATCTAGCATACGACTGCAGAAATTTCTCTATTTAGTATTAGTATTTAATCTACACATATAATAAAACTGTAACTGATCGCTATCTGTACGTGGCAAATATATTTAAAAATTCATAATGGAGTGCCTTTATATACGCGAGAGAACCCAAAACAATGTTTTATCAATTTGTCTGTTTGTCTGTATGTCTACATGTTTGTACACGCTAATCTCAGAAACGGCTTATCCGATTTGAATGCAGTTTACAGGATTATATTGTGATGGGCTTCACTTAACATTTAGTGTTTTTTCATTCAAATCGGTTAACATTGAACTTATTGCAGAAATGCAAAGCTTAGTCATATTCGTCTAGTGTATCGACATGCCAGTATAACTTCGATTTCTAAGTATTTTTCCTATTCGAAGTTGGTATCAATCGCGTTACCATTAATTAAGGCTGATACTGAAACGAAACATCACGCCTGTAAACACCGAATGGGTACGCAGAAGGTCACCCTTTGCCCACCACTTTCCACGAATAGGTCATAAATCTACTGCTATGCACCGGGCACAGATCCAGACTCCGAGCCACTACCAGAATCAGATATCTACTAGAAAATATAAGTTACAAAAATCTCTTTTTTTCTCTCTAAGTGTCTTATGCTGTTGATCCTAATGGCTTCATCATCTGAGACTCATATAAAAATCTGAGACTGGTCCCTATTTATATATTTGACAGCTCCTTATATATACTTGCAACACTAACTTTGTAAAAATAAGTGTAGCAGTATCATTACCACATACAACGGTATATACCTACCTACCTGGGTATATACCCAAGCTTCGAAGGAAGTACCTAATCAGGTACTAAGAATTGATGCAATATTTTTTGATTAATGTAGGTAAATTTCTTACTAAATTATGCATCGACCACTAGATATGTATGATTTTTCGGGAAAGTGTAAACAGTTTTGGATATGACCGAGGTCTTACTTTATGAGCTCTCGCCGGTAGCAATGAAGTAACGGCAGAGTTGATAATGTATTCATTATGCCCATTTTATCACCTCATTATCGTTGAAATCTCGACGATTCGATACAAAATAATGTATTTATAAGTAAATTTATTCGATCTTCATAATTCTACTCAACTTGCTGTTTCTATAGTGTGCAAAGATCAAAACATCTATCTAATGTATAATCTTATAAGGTTAAAACGAATATAGAAGAAATACAACAGCTCTGTAAAGATACAGAAATTTGTCGCTTGGTGTTCTCTGCCTACATCATAATAGCAGTAATAATAAGTTATTCATTAGCTTATTTCGATTCTGCAAATATTTATTTTACACTATATCGTCATGCCAGGCCCAAGCACAGAGAACCGAGCGCCACTAATATATCCTTACAAAATTGCCGCGTTCTAAATTCAACACCCTTTTCAACACACGTATGCAGATATGGGAAGCTTTTGACACCCACATCATCCAATCTCTAACCTGTTTGATCAAGATAGCTAATTTTGGTCTATCTTGTCACCTGTATCCTGTTTTGTCATTCTTTATACATTAAAATGAACAAATTATTAAACTACTGAGAGAAGTTAGAAGGTTGTTCGTCAGTTAATTCCGACACCACAAAGATTCATAATAATAACTAGTACAAACATAGATTGGATGTCCGATCTATTATTAACGCCATCGGGAACATTACTGCCACGGTTGGTAATTATTCCCGAAATACGTTCCCGAGTTAAATAACCCACCAACTGTATTATTTATGGAGCGTTGTTTTTAGTCATATATCATTTATTAATTAAAAACAGTTGAGTATACCAATAAATTGTTATTTAACATAACATGCAAGAGAACATTCGAAATTCGAATTCGAAATTTAAATAATTTCCTTTTTACTTTTTTAATACCGAATGGCATTTCTTACCAGCCAACTCAAGTAATTATTATGGAGGCTGGTGTCTAGTTCTCTTTAAGGGAACCAAATTTTATACCAAAATGCTATTTTAGTAAATATTAAAATTTAGAGGATTGAGATTTATAACTACCTACTTGTAACATCAAGTTAAAAGTTTTTTGTATTTCCGTCCTCCAATCAACTTTTTGCTCCTTTCCGTATTTGTCCTGTTTGGAACATTTTTACTAAGAATCCTTACCCGTCACGGGTACGAGAAAATATAGTTCGGAATAAACATATCCGACTTTACGTTAAGCTAATATACTCTAGTGTCAGATGCGTAAAAGGTTTTTTTAATAGCAAAAACATATTAAATCCTTATATAATTTAAGACTTTATGCATCTGACATATTGATAAATCTCAAACGAATTAGTAATACCTACGTACTTAGCAAGTAAAAAAATATGAAATAGACCAAATGAGCAAGGGGTTGATTATTAATATCAGAAATAGTTTCTAATCGACAAATTTAGACACAACAACGTCGCTTAGAAACAGTTGTAAAAAATAAAGTGAGATATTCGTCGTGAAAAATTAAGAAAAAGATAGATAGGAAGATAGATTTATAATGTATGACTTAGTTGAGTACGTAGAGCATAATATGTAGAGCATAGAGTATGTAGAGCATATGAAAACTTACGTTATCTTTGAATATCACAAAAGATTGTTAGCACGCTGATTCATGTAGTATCAGAAAGCTGACTGTCTGTACCTTATTCAGAGAGAATCGCCAACTGATTCTGTTCAGATTTAGCATGAAGATACTTTGACATTATAAAAATACAGACCAAATAGAATATTGTTTTATATTTCGTAATATCATGCTTGCAATCCCCGAAGAGGTAGACAGGAGTTTAGTACATTCCCACGTGTTACCATTTATAGGTACACACGATACGTCTCATCATGGTATAGGTGTGTCATACATCGGGCACAAATCAGGAAAAATCCTATAGTACGCGATCCGGAAATCGAACCCAGGATCTCCCTTATGTTGCTGTTTTATACTTACTACTAAAATAGCGAAATTAAAAATGGTGATTATATGGTAATTATTATATTTCTATGTAAACGATGTTGCCAGCATCATCTACAAAAATATAAAACAAATAAAAATAATAATATTAATGCGGGTTTAATCTGTGATGTAAGCTAATCTAATCTATAAACATAACAAGTCCGTTAAATTCGTTAACATTGTCCAGACTACCCCGCATCGGCGTGGTTATGAAGGAGTGCTAGATAAATAAATTAAATATTTATATTGTTCGAGTAAGGCACGATCTGGCGGGTCTGCTGGCCGTGGGATCGGCGGCAATCCGGGGTCCGATTGCGTCAAGGATATTTTTAACCAGCCGACGGAATGACGCGACGACATAAAAACTTACATGCAAGGGTGGCGCCGAACATTCCCACCTAGGTCAGCGCTAGCGACGGTATTTTTGATTTTAGATTTTGTCCTTTGTTTAATCGAATACATACCCACTGACAATGGCAAATCAATGAATATTTAGCTGTAGTATTTAGTCAGGAAATAAACAAGTATGTGTTATACCTAATTTTGTTTTAAGACGTGCATTCACAATCGCATTCGATAGCCTGCAGGATGCGATCTCACTGACGCGATTAGTTATGGCGACCGATATCTCCTATATACCTGTCTATGTATAAGCCGTATATACAATCTCATGGGATGATGGACCAGATAAACAGTAGACGATCAACAGGGCATGGATATATCGCCGTCTCTGTCTGTCGCATTAAGTCAGTGGGAGGCGGTGCCGGGCGGGAGGCGCAACGGAGGCGACGCGCGGTGGAAATGGTTATTTTTTGTATCTTGTCAATGAAGGGACGGGTAGGGGCGGGTGCGTCGCAGGACTCGGTTCAGTCAGTCTAAGGCGGCAAGTGTTCGCGGTCCTCACGCGCAAATGTTGCACGATAACGCGGCATTCACTTCGCCACCAATCGGTTTCCAAACTATGAGTTACGAGAGCTATGAAAACAGAGTGTTAATCAAACGCGAAAACCTCGAATGTCCTGATGAGGACGAACACTACTACGGTTACACGCCAGTGGAAGTGAAACGAGACAGTGCAGAGATGCAAGTTTTCGCGCCAACATCTCCTACCCGACTTATGGATCTCAGCAACTCCGAACGGCCATCACAGATGCAGCAGGCATGGCCCACTAACGTTATATACGACAATGAAGACCGGACTTATCAACAGCCCCAATACCAGTACGATCAAATGTACATCGCTGACCAACAACGTCAGAAACAATTTTCGCGCGCATTCTACTTCGACGATTCCAACTCCCAAGATAGGGTCGAAAATTTCTACGATACCAACGAAACTCCCAAACTAAACGAACCGGTCTACCGATCCTCGACTGAGGAGAGAAGCGACGAAAACGAAGAACAGAGAAGATCGAGAAAGCGGGCTTCTAAATCGTCACGAAAGAAAACCCAGTCGTTCGAAGAGATGCAGATACAAAGAGTGCTGGCTAATGTGAGAGAAAGACAGAGAACGCAGAGCTTAAACGAGGCTTTCGCGAGTTTGCGTCAGATCATTCCGTCGCTACCGAGTGACAAGCTTTCGAAGATACAAACGCTGCAGTTGGCTACGCAATATATAGAGTTCTTGTATCAGATTCTGTCGAATGGAGAATCGGCAGCCAGCAGCGACGGTGGCAGCGACGCAGGCAGCGAGCACGGCAAGTACCTCGCGCAAGACAAGCTGAGTTACGCCTTCTCCGTGTGGCGGATGGAGGGAGAATGGACTAACGGCCAAACGTGATATAAAAGACAGTTCTTTATTCAAAAAGACGATTAAATTCCATTATATTATACCAGTCGATGAATGAATATAGATTTATATATAGATCGTGTAAGTTAGAGTTTTTAAAAATGTGATAGTTAAACTTCGGTACCAAAAATCAATTATTAAGATAAGTGTAAATTTTTAAAGATTAATTTGACGTAGCTTTAAGGTGATTTTTGATATAAGTGATAGGCTGTATACACAGTTATATATTAATGTTTAGTAATAATTACTATTACAGTTTATAAATTAAAAAAAAATGTAATTCGAAATTTAAAAAAATGTTATTCCTATTTCGGTTCTTTGGAAGTTAAAAAATTGGATTTTGTTGTGCATGAGCGCATTAAAAGAATACAAAGATTGTGAATTTCTTGAAATTAATTTATTAACTAGATAATTTCACAAATTTATTTGATTTAAGTAAACAGTAAAATGATGATAATTAATAAAAAAATAAATAACAAAAACGGATATTTTTTTAAACACACTTATCACTATATTAACAGGCCACGTATTTTAACCTCATCTAATTACATATATAGTGTACTTTATTGGGTCGTGAAATCCTATATACTTTAAAAAAAAGTTCACAGCAAAAAATATATAATTATGTACTTTAAAACTTTTTATTGACGTGTATTTTTATTAGATTATATAAATCAATGATAATAGGTAAAATTATTCCAGCTCATTATATTCAATGCAATCATTACATAACGCGGCTTCTACGGACCGGTAAACTTAGAACAAATGGCTCAAAGTATAGAAAATCTATAAAGTCGCCCACAAAAGCGCTTTAGAAGTGACGACTACTAGATGCTTTTATAATTTATCGTAGCACGGAACAACACGATTTATCGTTAACATTACCGATTTACGATATCGTGTTGTGGAGAGCTTTTAATATTTACATGTCTTGGAGGTTTAATACTTTTGTAGCGGAAATGGCCGCAACTTTGCGATACGTAAAATAAGAATGCAATTCCCGATCAAGACAATATATGTGATGAGCACTAATAATTGCGTCTAGATATTACATTATTTCTTAAAAAAACTAGCTATAAGATCTTTCATAGTTCCACTGTTCAACACGGGACTTGTAGCAGATGAGTCATTAAAGCCATCATTACTGTTATTATTTAGACATAAAAACTCAATAGACCAGTTACTCTTATTCTTGTGTGCGTACAATATATTACTAGACAAACATTACTATTACAATGTAATAATAGATAGAAGTAACAAAAACCTTTAATTTTATAGGATTTTTTATTTATCAAATTATTTCAATTTAATAGGAAATCAATGCAACAGAATGGTATACTGTCATGGTATATGACGACTTAAGTAGAGACAAATTTGAACAACATATGAGAGACTATATAGAGATTTAGTCTCTCATATGTTGTTCAAATTTATCGTGTCGTAACGGTGGTATCGTGACGTGGTCGTGTCGTACTAAGTAAGTGATAAAAACGGATATTTAAATAGTGTTACCAAATAGAATCTATTTCTTTATTATCAGGTTTAGCAAATCTCTTTGAGTAGGTTTTAGTTCTTTGTCTATGGAATGAGGATAAATAATGCTTTTATTATTAATTTGAGAGAAGGGTGATATGAGAGAAAACAACCCAACACGGTTATTGGAAGACCCCCTTTATAATAATCAGACAGTTTTTATAATTAATACGAAAATAAGACAATAAGAATAACATTTAATTTGTAAATCGTTTTTACAAAATGGATATTTTTGCGGGATGTTAAGTTCCTCTAACACAGCCATAAATTATATCGATTAAAAGTAAAAGTGATCTAATTCCAAATTTAAATAAATAGATGAAACAGAAACCAACTACAATACTTTCGAATTAATTTTAAGTAATATCAATAGAGTTACAACGTAATTGTCAAGCTGATATCACTTATATTTAAAATAAAACAGATGGCAATACTAAATACTAATTAGATGCCTACAGGATTTTTGCCTTAAATATAAAAATTAAAAAAAATTGCATATGGGCATTGTAGGGAGTAATTTTAATTTCAAAATTTTAAACAAAATACGTTATATCAGTGCAAGTCTTTTTTGATTATGCTTTGGACTTAAGCAATCAGTCAAAATTTTCACAAAATCATTTTTTTTCACTGTACATAATACACCCGAAATAGGTTTAATTCATACACTCTAAAAGCCTATTTTTTGGTGATTGACTCGAACTTTAAAATAGTAAATTCCACCGTTAAAAAGATCTCTAATAATAACAAGAATTAGAATTTAGTCACTACAATTTATCTTCGCTTTTTTACAATATTTTTTTGTAAAACACAATTTTTTTTTCTGAAAAGAGTTTATTAGGCTGTATAATTACATTTTATATCTTAAATATACAACGATATACACTGCTTAATATACGCACATATAAATAAACATGGATCTCTGTAAGATATACATTTATATACAATTATAACTTACATTTTCAAATTGTGCAAATTTTATATAAAAAAATATCATTACATTATCACTTCGATCGTTAAAAGTTAGTTAACAAAGTTACATTCGTAGCAATACAGGTGCTCCAGAAAGATGTATAATAGAAATATATTTTTAATTTAAAACAAATTTTGACTTTTAAAAGGAGTTCCATTAGTACTAGATATAAAAAGATAATTTTTACTACTAGAGACATTTTAGAAAGAAATATCACCCAAGAAATCAGTAACGTTAGGGAACACATTGAATCCTGTGAGAATATAGTGTTCAAATACGTGAATGACGATTTTTATATGACATAATAACAGTCTGAGTCGAAAGTATTAAAGACCCCATTAAACACGTGCAACTCATTAACAGTTAAAAATTAACTAATCTGTTTAACAATGGCCTTTGCGGCAATATTGAAGGTTAAATTTTAAACAATAGAGTATTTGAGGCGTCATTGAACACCTGGGCCACAATATTTAAAAGATTTTTCAGAAATATTGCAATCTGTAAGTCTTCTTTTGATTTCCGTTAAACAGATGTTATTTTTTCGGGAAGTACAGATGGTCTATTTTATGAATAGCCAGTAACAAAATGAGGTTACTATCAAAAACTGATGAAATTCCAGGTTTTACATTAAGTAAACAAGATTTGTTAGCACAAGACGTTAGCCTGACATGTAATAAAAATATGTAAAATTAAAAAAAAACGCAACATCACGCCTGTATTCCCCAAAGGGGTAGGCAGAGAAATGTAGTATACTCCCACGTTTCACCAGTTATGTTTAAGTCCCATGGAATAGGTGGTGAGCCCATTGCCATACACCGGGCACTGATTCATACTCCGAGTCACTACTAGAAATTCTAAATTAGAAAATTCCCATAGTACCCGGCCCGGGATTTAAACCCAGGACCTCCCGTTCGGCAGTTGCGCTTGCAACCACTCGACCAATGAGGCAGTCAAAACCAGTGACACTTTATCCCATGTCACAAATGGACAGACGATGCGTTGGTTTAAGACACAGCTTCGTGCCAGACACAATCGACCTGTCTAGAACTATTAGGCTATAGGCTATATAGGTACTGAAGGGCAAGATACAAAAGCACAGCATAATGTTAAAAACAACGCCTAAAATGTATCCAAAACGCTCTAAATATTATGACAGTAACCAAAATTAATGATTGAAGTTGGAGGGGTGAGCAAATTATATGAGTCAGTCTCGACAGCGACATCGCTGCAAGCGGCGGGAACTCATGACAAAGGACCTCTTACAGGTACGAAACCAGTCGGGCCGACACAAAAAACGTACGTGCGTAAACCGGTACATATGTATATAATCATATAATCAAATATATGAATGTTAATTGTTTAAAGCAATTTAATTATTCTCTCCGAAAGTATATAATACAATAAATTGTCAGGCGTCCAATACTTTTGGCCAAGGACTGTACTACCTATTGTATGTCAGCAATGACGTCAATAAAACGCGCGTTCAAAACTCCCAATGTGTAAGAGTTGAAACATTCCATTTTCAAATTTGACATTAGCCGTTAGCTAGTTTTAATGCAATTAACCGTTTTAACCCATTAACGTTTTAAATTAAATTAATTAAAACTATTTATATTATAAACTTGGCCGTTATTTATGTACAGTGTTGAGAATGACTTGTGTTTAACAAACAACATATATACATAAATGCAAACACTAGATCTAATAAACATTATTGTCTGGCGTGTTGAAAGTAATTTGTTGTTCTGGAGTGGAGACCGCGGCTCGGCAAACATAATGTAGGATGCCCTCCGGTCCGGTGGAATGACGATCTGCGAAATGCTGCAGGCAGATACTGGATGCGACAAGCCGAGGACCGGGCGCAATGGCGCTCATTGGGGGCAGCCTATGTCCAGCAGTGGACTGAAATAGGCTGATGATGATGACGTTGAAAGACAAGATAACAGTATTAATATCCAATTCTTTGAAACATCTATTATATATGATTAATGTAGATACATTAAACAACCCAATGCAGTTTATACTTAACAATTAATAATAATAATACACAGTTTACATTAGCGGGTGTTAAGGAATTATCAGTTCGTCCGCGTTTATTTCAAGTTCATTAATCTGGAAAAGAAATAATAGCATTATATAAAAAACAGGCAGTAAGTAGACAAAAATACAGAGATATCTTGCGATCAGTGTTTTCTAGGAACCCTGTAAGTGACCTGGCGTGATAACACAACAATAATACTTAATACCATTATTCATATTGTTACTAAGACGTCACGCCAGGTCCCTTACGGGGAAGACAGAGAGACTCATTCAATTTTAAATCTGAAAATTAGAAGGATTATTCGCCGACCACACTGGTCAAATGTGGGCTGGCAGACTGAACACTTCACACATACAAAAATTTTTAATCAATTTTGTAAATGACTAAATGTTGGAAATCCAATAAAATTACCCAACTCCAGCCTCAACAAGTATATAATTTTATTGTTACTGAGAAGAGTATAACAACTGCTATATGGGTCAATAATACAGGGCCATATGGCAACACATGAAAGCGCCAGTGTCGCAATAAATATGTATATCAATCTTAACATTGACATAGTTTTTGTACCGAATGAAATAGAACGTACACACAGACAAACCTATTTTATATATATGTATGTACATGTACATATATAATTATGAGAAAATGAACTGTTCTAAAATATCATTAAATACTAAAAGAACACGATCGATCGAAATAATTCGATCAAATGAGAAATATTTATTAAAATCGTTTATGCAAGAAATTTAGAGCTGTATATAAGTTATTTGATAAAACTCAGAACTTAACTGTATAGTAGTTTTTTTATTAACTTATGATTCATTAAATTGTCTTTTATTTGATAATATATTTAATTGTTAAATAGCTTGTAATTAAAGATATATGTATGTTATACAAATAAGTTAGTTATGAATTAAATAACTACAATAGTAAATAATGTAAGTAACATTCTCTTTCTCTCTTTTTCTCCATTTCCCCTTTCTCTATTTCTTGCTCTCTTATTTTAATGATAGATAAAGATAGGCAACAATATCGAATCAAAAAATTAATCCAAGTAATTATAACATGACCGCTTCAAAGATACCACCATTGTTCATGTAAGATTCTCTATGATTGTCATAACATATCACTTACGTCATCATTTAAGTCCCTGTCCAGGGGCTGCAGGATTTCCTCGTCCTCGTCACACTCCTGCACCAGCCACTCTTCTTTGAGTCCAGACTGGATGGAAAAAAGTTTAGTTAAAATTATTTTTATATTCAGAGACATTGTATACACTTTTCACACCATATAATATAAAATAAGAAATCGAATACGAAGGAGATGTAGGAATATTAAGTAAGGATACGTAAGTGGCTGGCAGCGATCGGATCCGAGGAGCCGAAGATCGAGCTCAGGAAACAGGCTGACAATGATGATAATGCTGATGAAGATACTGATGATGGCGATAATGACGACGATGCTGATGATGATGGCTTCGATGTCGACGCAAATAAAATAAAAATGGCGCTGTGTCATACGAGCGCGTCGGCGGCCTCCATGTCCGCGCGGTGCGCGGTGCGCACGTGGTCCTTGAGCGCGAAGGCGCGCGCGTAGCTGGCGCCGCACAGCGCGCACGCGAACTTCAGGCTGTTCTGCTTCGCGTGCACCTCCATGTGCACGCGCACCGCGTACAGCGACGCGAACGGCCTGCACGCGACAGACGGGCACACGTTGCACTCATTCAAGGCAATAATGTTCTACCCTCGTGGACCTCCATGTTGTTACTCCTGCAACCTTCCCATTTTACCATT
>DWJK01002385.1:0-14738 GCA_018248815.1 Croniades pieria auraria
CTGTCAATAACGTAACCTCAAACTTTACAAATCAACAACGTAGCGTGGCCACAACAACAAATATTCATACACGAAAAGAAAATTTAATAGCCACTTTACGGTTTAAAATTACATTATATAAAAACTTGAGAGCATCAGCCGCGTGTAATCCAAAACATGACGGTGAGACAGTAGAAAACACGGCCATTTTTCGGCCAAGTGAATGTAGGTATTTGACAAATGTGTTTGGAAATCACAAACTTACCCTTTCCACGTCGAGCTCGGTCCCTGTACACAGTCTCTTGCCACCACTACCGTTGTATGCCATCGTGCACCACAATATTAAACACAAATCACACCGAAACGCGTTTAGCAAGAACGAAAACGAGTATACCACCGCTTACGATGGCTGCGAACAGACTGGCAGACCGAGTGAATTGAAACAAGCACGAAATGAACGACGGAGCAGTAACGCGGCGCGAAGGACGCAGATTAAAAATATGTGAAATAAATTCGAACAGATTATAATTCACACAAGAATAAGGAAGAAAAAGTATTCTTAATATTTAGGACAAGTTTAGCGTTATTCAATTTATTTATCCAATTGGTGTGATACATAGTTGGAATAAATTAGACGTAAATACTACTGTTTCTAACTATAAATACAATAGAATATAGATAAACATAATTATCAATTTGAAAGTTGTACTTTATAATAGTACTAACATTTTATACATGAATGCTTGGTTGTTTTGGTACAATGTTTATTAATTCTGCGTTTATCATTAAAACTATCATTAAACCCGATCGACAGGCGCCATTGTCAATAAAACTGTCAAATTATAGAGAGTAAATATTATTATTTTTATATATTAATTATGTAAACGTAATAAAATAAGTATTTCAAAATGCTCTTATTTTAATTTTACAGGTTATGGATAGTCACAGTCTAGAAGATGAAGTTGAAATTAAAATTGAATATGATGACTATTTCGAAACTGATCCATTATGTAAAAAAAAGATAAATGCGATTCTAGAAAATGTTGAGGTAAAGGCCAGTAATAAGGACATAAATGGTGATGTAAGAATTTTCGAATAGTTTTTTCAAAAATATGAATCGCTGATTTTACATATTTTGTCGCAAATGAAGTATTATGTGCATTCTTAAGTTACAATTTGAATATAGCATGAAAACTGGACGTGTCACTACATGTGCTAACTTAGCGCTGCGCACTTAGCTGTATTTAATCTAAATGAGAATTTTTTATTTGCGGCTTTCTACGCAGACTGCCATGTTTCCTTACACCAAGAGAGATATCCTAAATAGACGAGATAGTTTGTTATACTGACTTCCTAACATTTACTTCAGGGACTTAATTAAATATTATTTTATTCTTCAGAATGTATACACATACGGTTAATAAACATCAATTGTACTTAGGTGCTGTCTTCCACTTTTGATAAATTTACATAATAGTTTTGCTACAACATATTTTAGATTTTTACACGAATGTTTCTCCTGCATGGAAATTTAATCCAAGTTTTCTGGCTCAGCAGTCAGGTCAACCAATATGCCAGTTAGTTGATATTTGAAAAGGCATTATAGATTCATAATTGAACTATTGTTTCTTCCAGGTAATCGAAAAAGAAGTCAGTTGGTATGAATCAATTGATGATAATGGGAAATATCTTTGTAAATTTTGTGAATTAAAGTATTCTACACTTCAAACTTTAAGGTACCATGTAAAAGGAAAACACCCAGACAAAGCATATCAAATCAAAACTAGTTACGTTAACAAGAAACGAAGTAGTAAATTAAAATGTCACATATGTAAGGAACAATTTAAGGATATTTTGAATTTAAGAATACATTTATTTAACACTCATTCATTGAAAGATATTCAAACCTCATGTCCCTATTGCGATGCAACCTTTACTACTGATACTGAAATGTCTGAACATTTATATGTACAACACAAGAAACTTGTAAAAAGATGTATGTATATATGCAACATTTGTGGGTACAGAACTTCAATAAAGTCTCATTACAATCAGCACACCAACACTCATTTGGGAGAAAAGACAAACAAGTGTCAGTATTGTGACTATGCAACAAGTTATGCACCAAATTTAAGGATTCACATAAGAACACATACTAAAGAGAAGGTATATGCTTGTGACTATGTCAACTGTGAATATCGATGTACAGCAAAATCGGCATTAAGAAGTCATCAGTTAAAACATTACCCTGAAGAGAATGTGCTATTCTGTGATAAATGTAGCTATAAGACAATATATAGACAATCTTTGAAAAGGCATTCTGATTGTCATAGAAGGAACAGTGTCAGACGAAAATTATAATTTTTACAATTGAAATTGATGCATGTGAGTTGAAATTTAAACTGCCATGTGGGTCGAGCAGTAGAAAATGTGACTACCAATTGAGAGGTCCTGGGTTCAGATCCTTGGATGGGGCACTATTTTATTTTTCTAATTCAGAATTTCTAATAGTGACTTGGAGTCTGGATCTCTGCCTGGTGTATGGCAATAGGCTCACCACTTATTCCATGGGACATAAACAACTGGTGGAACATGGGAGTGTACTTCACTTCATTGCCTACCTCTTTGGGCATTACAGGCATGATGTTACCAGTTCAAATTTAGTTAAATTCATCTGTCACTGAAATTGGTTTTTAATCATAGCTTTATAGTGACAAGATATAAAAGGAACAGTTCAAATTGGACATTTATAGAAATATGATTTATTTTTACATTAGATAAATTAAAATATATCTGAATAACTGGAAAAGCTATTTATAGTTGAGCCACTGTCTGACATTGGTCACAACTGAAGTCATGGCTGAAACCAGGATTTCTAGCAAAATATGATCAAAATTGAACCTTTGAACAAGCCCTAGTATTTGTAAACCTTATTATAAAGAAAAGAACTAAAAAATTGATAAATAGTCCTTTATTAAACACTACTTATACATACATACTGTACAAATTATCTAATAACAAGCTTATATAACTAAAAACAATGAATAATTTGTGATTTGTACATAAAAAGGAAAACACTTTGTCAACCTCCTTACCAGCATTGTACATTTTTATTAAAAATACAAAATTAAATAATGTACTTCACATTTCTTTTACGTTATTATGGTATTCACGTCATCATCTTTTATTAAATGATTCAATATTCTTTTGCTCATCACACAGTATCTTGCCTAGCTATACTCTATATCTACCATTATTAATAATAGTACCTTAATGACAGGCTTGCTAGGTATTTTATTCTTTTGGTAGAATGACGTTTTCTAAAAATGGAACCTAGCTAGATCGATTTATCACCCCTGAAACCCTCCTGGATGCTAAATTTCATGAAAATTGTTGGAGCTGCTTTCGAGATTCCGATTATATACATATATAAGAATTGCTCATTTAAAGGTATTAGATTTGTAACAAGAAAACCTATAGTTTATTTTATCACATTATGCTAATGTTTAATTTGGCAAAATCATTCATCGAATTTAAGTTGCTCCTTAGACCACCAGTATTTCTTGCTTTTGTATTATAAACATTTATAGGTAAGGCTATTTATAATTTGATGTAACTTTTTATTTGCAAGCTAAGATAAAAATATTTAGGATATTTCTTTCAGAAATTTATTCTATAGGTAGTCTATAGAAATAGTCCATAGATAGTGAGTTATTTTCACATTTCATGTAAAAAACCATTATATGTTCAGCTTTTCCAAAAAAAATTCAAATTGCCATCTAGTGTGGAGTAGGTTTGTGGCCATCAACATAGAAATTCCTTGTTGCTTTTGGTAATGATACCTCCATACCTTCGAGTTCCTTTGTCAGGACAATCTGACAACCTGTAACAAGTATATAATTCAAAATATATATATTAAAAATGCCTCAAGTAGACATTTTGAGACCAAATTGAAGGAATAAAAAACGAATGAACAATGTGAAAAAATTTGCAGCCCAATTGATATTCTCAATGTCCATTGGAGAGTTATTTTATTTGTAATATAACACAATGGAAGTGGTACTTTTCAGGTAGAAGAGTTTGAAATAAAAAGTGAACTCTTACCTAATCTAGAGTTTTCTTTAAGGAAAGGTGCCATATCTAATAAGTCATCTTCTTTCTCCTCCGATGGAGGCAGCTTATCAAAGTACTCATGGTGTACATACACATGACATGTAGTACATGCTAGAGATGCTTCACAGGCTCCTTTGGACAAACATTAATAATTTTTAATTGAAAGCTTTCATAACAGTAAAATAAATTATTTAGCCAATATTTATCAAATAAGTTTCATAGTCTAGTACATGACAATAATACCACATATCTTTATAATTATAGTTTATAGAAAACCTACAAACACATTGTCTCGTTTTAATAGGGAAGGCATACTTCATCACATAGTTCCATTGTGGATAAGAATCAACCTCTTGGTCAAAATGCATTAGGTACTCTGAACATCTTATTAGGTTATGTTTTGGAGATCATTATTGTTACATCTTCACACCAGGGCCCCTACAGCTAAACACAAAGAACTAAGTGCCAAATAATTCTATTTTTGTTTGGAAAATTTTAGCTAATTTACTGTATTCACCCATTATAAATTATGTTATATATAAGGCACTTCTGATCTATTAACCACTATTATAATCTATGCTGAAGCTTGTTTTGAGTATTGCTTACATATATCTTTACTCAATTTACTTTAACACTCAATTGCATTACTACAATCGACAACATTTATTTACAAGTTACTAAATCATAGATAAAATATAAGACCTTCCATATCAATTCCATATCTGTGTGCTAAGTAAAGAACATTATCACCAATCTTGCCTCTCACTTTAGTTTTATTGCCATCCTTGTCTATGTATACAATATTGACCCTGAAAGAAGCACAATATACAGGTAAACAAATGTAAGATTCAACACAGATTTCATAGATTTTCTAGAAGTGACTCACGAGCTTAGATCTGTGCCCGATGTATGGCAATAGGTTCACCACCTTTTCTTTGATGTGATGAATAGTGTAACTGGCTAAACATGGGAGTGTATTACTACTATGCTTATCCCTTCAGATATTACAAGCATAAAGTTAAATTTTATTTTTGCCCAGAAATTTTGTACAGTCTCTCCTACCAGTTAAAATTGATTTGGATTTAACATATATCTTTATGTGATCAGTAATCAAAAAGCTTTTTATTCTAAAAGGAATTTGTGTTTATGCATTTTATTGGTAACATTGCTGTTATTGATGTTTATAATAACTGAAGTAAAAAATGAAATACTGCATGCAGAATAAGGCATTTTTAGACTGATTGCAACCTTGAATTTGTCTTATTCCTATTATTACCTATAAAGCAGGAACCACTTTTTATATAACCATCATTCTATTTCAAAAATATCTACTTTCACTTGACAATACTCCTGTTTTGCATTAATGCTAGAACTACTTTTTAGTTTAATGTTCTCATTTGTACCATATTTATTACTTATCTTTGAATCTCTATTTTAGTTGCATACAGTCATTACAGTGCGAATTAATAAAGTGATTTTAACTCACACTTCATCCTCGGATTGTGGATCCTGCCATTCATATTCTCCATGCCTCAATCCTGGAAGACATTTATTAAGTCAGTTGTAAAAAAAGGAAATTAAACACAACATCATCATCATCAGCATCCTACTCCCGTCTACTGCTGGACATAGGCCTCTCCAATGGCACGCCACTGAGCTCGATCTTCAGCTCTTTCGCATCCAACTACTGCCAACCACACAAACAATTAATTAAACACATTTAATAACATTTCATTTGTCTGTCTCTAAACGTTGATGCTTCTTTTTCGGCTGGCACACTAAATGGAGGCAATGTAATTGTCATTAAAATAGGAGTTTAGAAAAGTATTTAGTTTAGAAATATATTATAAATATAAAACATTTATTCAAAATACCTGCTGTCAATTGTATTCGCCGCAATTGGGTTGGAATGGCATAGCGTAAAGTCTTTATAGTTTTACTGGCGCGAATAAGCTTTAAACATTTATACATTTCTCTATTTATTCGATATAAACATATTACGAAAAAATTGTGTTACCTACGAATAGGTTATCTCATTGACAACTTTGATAATAGACTTGACAGACCTTTATATTTAACACATTGAGAGCATTATGACATAAAATTGAACAATGTTGTTGTTGCCTTTCATATACATTTTTATCAGTGACATTATTTAAGAAATCAAAAGCATTTAAGATAAAAGTTTTCCTTATCAAATCTATGTAATGATAAGACTGTGCTTAGAGAATACGTGTATAATACAGCAACACTTCTCTAACCATACGTCAGTCACATGTCACATTCTTGAAAAACGTCAATAATCCCATCCATATTGCCCATTTTTCATTATGAATATAAAAAATATACTTATTGATTTTTGCCTCAAAGGCGCGCACTCCGTATAATATGTAGTTAGAACGTTTCAAGTGTACATTTACTTAGTTATCTAGATTATTTCGGCCATTAAATCTTATGTTGTGAATTGTCGGTGATAGGTTCTTGTTTTAGAGATAAGTCGGTAAGTTTTATGATCAAATGACGTGTATCTCGCAATATCATTTCTAAACTGTAGGCTTCTTATATTATTGTCGCGATTATCTTGCTACTTTTTTACTTTGCAGTTATTTTTTATTGATGTCATTAAGTTTACAAGTTTTTAACCAGTAATTACTTTCCTCTCAAAGAAACACATAAAACTCTCAAGAGAGCGAAAATGTATTAGTCTCGTCAGAGATGCCTATTATCTTTACATGCTTTATACTATTCATAGATAACTCTTTCAATGAACAGAAACTTTAAAATTGGCTGCTTGTTAGAAAACAATGTTTTTCTTTGTCATTACTTCTAAAGATTAATTTAATTGTATGTACTTTATTATAGGAAACCTTTGTAAATATATAATAATTTGATTTTCATATCAATTTTTATTACCATATTGTTTTTTTACCATTTATTAAGAGACAGATGATTCTATAATTACATTGAGTGCCGTAAGGATGCCTGTCTGTGTTCACTCATATCAGGCTATAGCCATTGTGATAAGCGTGGTCTATGTTAATGGCTCATACTATGAAAAGTGCACAATACCTGTGTGATCTATAAGCCAGCCTCTCAGTGTTGTATATATGACAAACACCACATAAAGCATAATACTGTAATAACCAGTATGGTAATTTCATACCATAGCCCTTGTTTCTTATTTAACTATACTTAGTTTGGTCTAATTTTTTAACATGTGTCACTGTAATACTCTAAAATTATTTATCGACTACCTATGAGGAGGTCCTGGGTTTAAATCCAGTGTTGGGTACCTCTGGATTTTTCTAATTTAAAATTTCTAGTAGTGACTCAGGGTCTGAATCTGTGCCCACTGTAAGGCTCACCATGTGTTTCATTGTGGGTTGTTAATGAAACTGGTGAAATGTGGGAGCTTACTACATTCCTCTGCTTACCAAATTCAAATTCAAAAGTTTTTGTTCATTATAAGGTATATAAATACACTTAATGAACGTCAAAACAAATCTTATACATACTCCATCAGGGATTCCAGGCGTGACATTATGTTAAAACTATTATGCAGTTAGTTGGCTCACAACCATTTAAAACTCATCAGCACTGTGCCAGTTTAGCTTTGATTTACAAAATTCTGATTTTTTAAATCTCAGTCGACAAACCATACTGTTTAAAAATATAAGTAATACACTTTATATATGTATATACATACACACACACACACACACATATATATGTATATATACATGTACCTGTGTGTGTGTGTGTGTGTGTGCATGTGTGTGTGCGTGTGCATGTGTCTGCGTGTGCATGTGTCTGCGTGTGTCTGTGTGTCTGTGAGTGTTTGAGTGTGCGTGCGTGAGCGCGTGCTTGTACGTGAGCGCGTGCTTGTGCGTGTGCGCGTGCTTGTGCGCGTGCGTGCGCGTGTGCGTGCGCGTGTATATATATATATATCATACTCTTTCATCCTGTGAAGTTCATCTGCAAGATACTCGGTACTTTTGTTATGAATAGTATGACATAGCTTGAATAAAGTAGGCTACATGTACATATCTCTAGACTTCAGATTGCCTTAATATTACATTTCATTAAAATCAGGTTAGTAGTTCAACTGTGAAAGCATAACAGACACACAGACTTACATATGGCCAATGTTATTAGTTACTAATAAGTTTGCTGAAGAAATAATTGTATTTTACTTGCCCTTATGTTTAGAGTATTTATTTATTTATTTATTTATTATTAAGACTTTAGTAAGTTGTTAGTGATCTATATATAACTTTATTTTAATTTTGTAAGAATAAACATGTTTTTTAATGCAAATCTACTGTTGTGGGTATCTACAGAGTACTGTTATCTGTGGAACCCACTTACCTAATAACAGAAGCTTTAGATTAAATCCAAAAACAACAACATCAGCTTATTTCAGTCCACTGTTGGACATAGGCTTTCCCTAATGAGTGCCATCACACTCTGTCCTCTGTTTGTCACATCTAACTTCTTCCTGCAGTCTCACAGAAAAATCCAAAAAGCAAACAGTTATTTTAAGTTTAATGTGCATAATATTTATATATTTGTTTGTTTCAGATTTAGAATAGATGACAAAATTATGTCTATTACTGAAGAGAAATTTGAAATTAAAACTGAGAATGAATGTAAACGGATGGATCCGACTTCATTTTTACCAGAGGAGGAGATGAGTTATGAGATTAAGAAAAAGAAAAAAAAGAAGAAAAAGGACAAGCAAGAGGATCCCTTTAAGGATATTGAAGAGAGGACAGAGACATCTACAACAGTGACATATTATGATGCCACCTTGGACCCTGAAGTTAATATTAAAGTAGAGAATATTGAAGTAGAATTGGATTTTAATGATGTAAGTATCTGATACAACCTGTTTGTGATATATACCACACTGCAACTGGTTTGACTGCGTTGTTGGTTGAGTGGTTGCAAGCGTGATTGCCAATTGGGTGGCCGGGTTTCGAATCCCGGGTCGGATGCTATTGGAATTTTCTAATTTACAATTTTTAGTAGGGATTCGGAGTCTGGATCCGTGCCCACCGTATGGCAATAGGTTCACCGCCTTTTTCATGGGATTTAAACGTAACATTGTGTAATGTGGGAGTGTACAACACTCCTCTGCCTACCCTTTCGAAGATGACAGGTGTGTTACGTTTGTTGCAACTTGTTTGTTAATACATACAAAGACTACCATTCTGAACTTGGCCAGTATATAAAACTTTCAGCTTAGCCCTTCTCATTACTAAGTGCTGCCTGTGATCCGCAGTGCAATAATAAATTGATTGATGATGATGAAAAATAGTTTGTTGGATATATTAGTAATAATATGCCTTTGCCAGGCTTTTTTAAAAACTTTGTTGTTGTTAAAAATATTAATGATTTATTAAATTATTATTTTCATCTTGTGCCTAACAGTGGATTGATAAAAGTGAAAAACATGATATAAAATTATTAATTATTCACATATTTTAATGCAGTATTAAGTACAGTCAAATGCATCAACATATTTACAGATACTGGCAACATTAACATAATAAGTGCAATGTGACATAAAAAAAGAAGTTCCGACATGCTGGTTTAACATGATTGATAGTGTGTTAAATAATGTGGACAGGTTACTTTTGGAACATTTTATGCTTAGTGGAATATACTCCTGGTTACTTCTTTGCTTAAAAGGATGTGTTAAGCAATTTGTGCCAGTTATGTTAGCCAGGTAACTATAAAGTAAAAAATTGTAGGTAATTCCACATTTGTTCAAACAGTAAATAAGGGAAATTTTTACATCATCACGAATTTTATTTATCATGAAAAATAAATGACATGTGTCAAATAAGCACACTGATACCTAATTAAAAGTGGTTTTACTTGCTGAATATTATCAATTGAAATATTTAAGAAAACCAGTATTAATTAATTATATTTTAAAATGCAAGCATTTTAGTTCATGACCTCAATTTTAGTTAGGTCTCACCAACTGAGGTGCAGATTTCTAGAGTATGCCATAATTTGTATATTATCTGTCACAATACAGGTTTCTGTAACTGAGAAATTATACCTGACATTTTTCCGTACCACATTCCACATTCCATACCATACCACGTTTTTAAAAATTTTTGGAAACTCTATAATATGCTTAGTGCAATTGTATGCAGTACTATGGACACATAGTAATAATATGAGAGTGCTTCATAGGGAAAATGGTCGGAGTTAGCCATGTAATGATTTTGCGTCTTCATCGAGTTTTTACCTGTCGTTTACTGCAAATAATCGCGTAGAAACCTGTAAAGTGTTAATACGATGTAATATTTTTCCAAAAAAATCTCCATGCTTGAATGGAGTCACCGTCGCTCTATTAAACAAATTATAATTTCGTTTTCAGTTTGCCAACGACAGCGGCCTCATGCTAGAGGGGCCAAACAGCGAGGACAGTCAAGAGCCAGCAGTAAAACTAGAACCACAAAATAAGGAGGCGGTCCTGTTGACATTCGAAAGTATTATAAATGAAAATAAATTATTTGGAATTAGGGAATCGCTCGATATGCCGCCTTCAGCGCCGAACTACGTATGCAAAGTTTGTCACCTAGTCTTTCAGTCTACGAAAACGTTAAGAATGCACCAGAAACGGAAGCACAAAGTGTACCGGAGATCGTTCAAACATATTTGCGATTACTGCGGAATGTCGTACGAGCAGAAAAACAGTTTAGTCGCTCATATAAAGAGAAAACATGGCCCTAACGCCGTACCAGATGACAGAGAAGAAAGAACTTGTGATGTATGTGCTCTAGTTTTTAAGGGACTTAATAGGTTAAGAATGCACATGAGAAGAAAACACGGCTCCTTCGAAGATTCTTTTAAACATGTTTGCCAGGAATGTGGTCTCACGTATGATAAATACAGAAGTTTAATAGTTCATATACAAAGGAAACATACTAGTGATAATAAAAAGAAAGTTCTGGAAGAATGGTTCAGTTGCCCGTTCTGTCCAAAAGTTTTTACAAGACGGGAAACATATTCAAGACATGTGCAGAGGAAGCATCGAATTGATGATGAAGATAATGGTGATGTAAAGCCTGATTTATTGGAAAATTGCAAAAACGAAGAAACTGGAGAGATCACTTGTAAAGAATGCCCTCTAGTCTTTTCATCAATAAATTTCTTAAAGTTACACATGAGAAGAAAACACAACGCCTTACGAGAAGATTTCCGACTGAAATGCAAGATTTGTCACCTTTCTTACAATAAAATTGAGAGCCTCAAAAGGCATATTAGGCGGAAACACGACAAGGGTTCGTATTGTGAAGTTTGTAATAAGCAATTCGATACGAGAGAATCGTACTTAAATCATTCGCATATGAAAGCAATCAGAGAGTGCACCATATGCGGACTGATCTTCGCGTCTAAAGGCGGCTTGGGGAAACACATGAGGTGTACTCACAAAGTGGACGAACCGAAAACCGTGTTCTGTTCATTGTGTAACGAAGGGTTCCACGATAAAAGGCAACTCAAACCGCATTATATGAAAGTGCATTTAAAAGTGTCGTACACATGTCACTTTTGTAGTAAACAATTCAAAGCGAAAGAGAGTTATAGGAGACATATCTTATTCAAACACCCCGCGAACAGCGAAGCTAATAGTCAACTTCAGAAATGCGAACATTGCCCAGAGACGTTTCGAGATGAATTTGAGCTGTGTAAGCATATTAACAGTGCACACGGCTCGAAGGAATCAGACCCTGGTGCAACGGATAGTGATATCAAAATTAAAAAGGAGGAACCGGATATCAAGGATTGCTTCCAATGTACAAAGTGTCCTGAAAACTACCTAACGTGGGATCAGCTGAGGTTGCACTACGAGCAAAACCATCACATGACCGAGGACACCCAGTGTCAGATGTGTGGTAAAATTATGCCGGCGAACGAACTCCAGAAGCATATTAAAAACACGCATGCACTAGCCAAATGTAGATATTGTGAGTTTCAGACGACGAATCGTGCTAGCATGACGCAGCATATGTTGAGACATAAAAACGCGACGACATTGCATTGCGATTTCGCCGGCTGTAAATACAAGACGTTCTACGAGGTCGCCATGGAGAAACACAGGCGTAAACATCGGGACATCGGAGTCAAACTCCAATGCTCTCAGTGCCCGTTCCAATCCATGAACAAGTATATACTTAAATACCACGAAGAAGCCCATATGACGGGTAAGAAGAGGTACGCTTGTGACCAGTGCGACTATGCGACAATCTTGCCAGCTAATCTAGTACAACATAAGTATAAGCATTCTTCAGAGAAAAGGTTCAAGTGCGAAGTGTGTCCATTCGCCACAAAGTACAACACGTCGCTGCGCTTCCACGTCAAGAAGAAACATTGTGATCTCCCTACTTTCAGTTAATTGTTACAGTTTTATAAGATTATAAAATATTTGATTTCATTTTACCGATTGGTGTCTGTTTTCATTGTTCCTTAATAACATTTTGAATATAAGTATATTCAAGAAAAACAATATCGCATTTGGATCTTCAGGAAAAAGTTAATTTTTTAAGTAAATTTCGCCTATTTGGTTCTTTCTTCTTCTTCTAGAATCACTAAATATATATACGAGTTCTTAGACATTTACTTTTTAGAAGCTAAATAAGACCTAGAAGGATAATTATGTGGTAACTGGCCTGAAAAGTAATGAACGTTACACTAGTAGTGTGTGTGTATGAAGGGAATGATTAATGTAGAAGAAGCATGTTAGGTCTATAAGAATAGAGATATTTGGCTTTTTGGCAATCGGTTTTGCCTATTTTATAAAAAACGAACCTAACATTAAATTAGCTTATTAATTACTCGCCACTGAGAATTATGTTGAAAGCTTCATTTAACGTATTATTAATACTGCATTCTCTGAATAGTGTCTGCTTAGTGAATTTCTATAAATTCGTCGTACTGTAACTAAACAAACAACTTTCAATGAGTGTTGCCTGACCTATTTACGTCTATTAGGTACTATCGAATCAACTAGCAAACTAGCCTGTTTTTATTAAATGCACCAATGATGTATATCAGTGTCATAAAATATATAAGAAAAAGATATTGGATAAACTGGCAGTAAATTTACATATGATTTTATTTAGACCTATCTTCTATAGTAAGAAACGTAACGTTATTCCTATATCTCCCCGAGGAGGTAGGCAGAGAAATTTTGTAGAAATGTATTATTATGGTACATTATACATCCCATTACTAAGTAAGTTATTCCATAATGGGATCTATAATGTGTAGAGAGCCTATTGCCATACACCGAACACAACTCCGGCCACCAAGCTACTACTAGGAACTTCAAGTTTGAAAAACAAGTAGTAGAGGATCTGGGGATCAAACCTAGATTCTCTCGATTAGTAGTTGCGCTAGCAAACACTAAATCAACGAGGCAGTCTTATGTTTACATTAATCCTTATTATTTCGATTTTTATAATGCAAAATGGAAATTGCCTAACAATTTGAACAGAAAATTACAATTCCTTTCGTACATTGTTTTATTTAGTTGATGTAAAAATACATGATTACAAGTAGCAACTCCACTAATGATTGTTTCTCCTTGTAACACTGTTACGGAACTGTCAAACAATCTACACGCCCGTCTTTTGTGTCGCATCTCTTTCGGATACGTATTTTAAAGGCATGCACGAAAGAGATAACCCAAAGCTACATTATTTTGATTTGATGCTGTCTGCCAAAGAAAAAAATCGAATCGAAGAAACATCGGGAAATATAGTAATCTAAAAAGTTTGGTACGTACGTGTACCAATATTTGGAAGTACTGTTGTTTATTCAGGTCATTGTGATTAATGATACTTCCAACGATCGTGTAAGATAACAGAAGTAGAAAATGGATCTAATGAGTCTTCCCGTTGTGATGATTGAGAATGTCTTCTCGTACCTATCCTACGACGATATAGCGAAGAACCGACTGGTACGTTCGTTTTATTTATAGAAATGACTGTTATTATAACTATCATAGTTTTTAGAACTGCATTTCCTTTATTATTAACCAGATGCAATAAGCATTTAGAAGAAAAAAGTTTCAATTTTACATCTAGAGTAATTTAATTGAATCCTTTCGGATAACATTTATGTAACAAGTACTGTTATTATTTGCATTCTAATCATTGTATATTAATTGCGCCAGTCTGTTTTTATTGTAATAAAGTATAGTATATTATTATTGTCCACAATAGTTATTTTTAATTCATTCACCCAATATTAACTGGTGATATTTAACCAGTAGTACACATTGTAATTTATACAATGTAAATTTTAATACACTAGACTGTCAGGGTACCAAGATGGGAAGTTCGAACCCAGCAATGTAACATAGTTAAGCAGTGTTTTAAATTTTAATATCACTTGCTAATGGTGAAGGGAAACATCGTGAGGAATCTTGCATACCTTTGAATTAATAAAAAATAAATAAAACTCTAAAGGTGTGTGAAATCTGCCAACCCGCACTTGGCCAGCGTGGCAGACTATGGCCTTAACCCTTTCAATATGAGAGGATACCCATATTCCAACCGTGGAATGATAAATGGGTCTATTATTACTAATATTATTAATGTAACATTGATGATTATTACCTG
>DWJK01002386.1:0-14737 GCA_018248815.1 Croniades pieria auraria
TCATCATCATCATCATTTCAGCCACAGGACGTCCACTGCTGAACATAGGCCTCCCCCAACGACCTCCAATCTGACCAAGTCGTATATAATGGTATATGATGGTATAAAAAAAAGATTTATATGAGTACGTATATATATATGATGGTATAAAAAAAAGATTTATATGAGTACGTCACAAAGGATTTAATAGTAAAGAAATATCTTGTGAATTCTCCAGATACGATGATTTAATTCCAAATTACGGAGCGCTAGTGCTATGGTGACCAGACGGTTGATAAACATATAGAGAAATATGCAGTTTCATTTATGTATGTGCATAGTTTTGCACCAAATGGAGGAAAATTGTGCACCAATTCAGGAGGAAAATTTTTATTCCTGGCGGGAATAGACAAACACCCTGGTCAATAGTTATGTTTACTAACCAGCGGACCAACAAGCCTTAACAGATGGTCCAAAAATTGTCGCCAGCCTTCAGAAGTATACAACAGAGGTACACAGGAGACGTTTACTAAATTGTATTTTATTACCATATTATCATAAATATCGACGCACGAATCACACTCCGTAAATGAAATTCCTACCAAAGACAGATTCAATTAAATCATATCTGAGCGCAACACAACCCTGCACCACAGCAAGCTGCAGGTCGTAGATTGCTGCAGGTCGTAGATTCCGCCAGCTCACGCACGATAAACCCGTACACCCCGCCATACGAAAGCAATTCCCCGAAACACACTTCATACATCCACCGGACATGCGATCAGCACAGGTATAAACGCGCTGCAAACAACGGCTCATTCTCTAATTCTGATACCCACGACCACTCGTTTTACTGCCGAATTTGTAATGTTATTTACAAAAATTTAATGAAAACTTTCCCAACACAAGCCAATTATTATATGACCCGCGCTTGTTATCCCTTCAATATTTTTTTTATATTTAGTCCGGCCAATAAGCAGACACTTGAAACGGCATCGGGATGACGTCGAAAGGAAGTTCATTCGATAATTTACATTTGCGCGGTAAAAACGAGGGTAGAAACCGAGCTTTGACAATCGCGACAAGTCCAGTTGTGGCAGTTGCAACCTCATTTTTAGCGAGTGTGAACTTTAAATCTTTCATTCGCCACGTTGTCACCCTAAGATCTTATGATACATTGCGTATTAATGCCGAAAAGTCCCCAAGGTCTTGGCTGTCGATTATTTACTGATTCATCAGGCTGTCTAAATCTACTGCTCTATCTCTATATAATCTATTCTATCATCATCTTAGTCACAGATTGCGTAGTACCTATTATGATTGGTTTTTTCACGGTAGTATGGAGATCCAATTCACTTTTACTTTACTTTCACTTACTTTTACTTTACTTTACTTTCTTCGTTGGATTTTGCTCCATTCTATACAAATTTGGGCTTTATTCTTATATTTCGGTTTGGGGTAGGCTGTGAATGTCAATGGGCTAAGCGTACTCTGTTGGCTACCGCTTATTTGTATGTTATTATTGCCTTCATGTCAAAGAAAGTTGGCCATTCGTTTCATATTTTTATGTTGTTGCTTTACATGACCAAAATCATTATATCAATCATCAGATAAGAATAGCAGTGATAGCCTAGTGGTTTAGAAAGTCAGCCTCTCACTCCGAGGGTGCTAGGTTCAAATTCATGGCGCGCACCTCTTTACAAAAAGTGCGTTTTAAATTTAAATATCACTTGCTAACGGTGACTGGAAATATCGTGAGGAAATCTGCACACCCTAGAATTTATAAAAAAAAATCTAGTGTGTGAAGTATGCCAACCCGCACTTGGATAGCGTGGTAGACTATGGTCTTAACCCTCTCAATATGAGAGGAGACCCATATTCTTACAACGGAATGATAAATGGGTCGATTACTATTTAATTATTTTTATTATGATAAAAATCAATCATTTATTCTTAACTATCAGAATTTTTTTTTACTGCTACCACAGATTCATTTTGAACTATGACATAGCTCAAACGTAGCGTTTTGAGAATGCAACACATCGGTAACTCTGATGTTGCACATGTTTATAGGCGACGTTGACCATTTCCCATCAGGCGGGCGGTCTCCCGCTTTGCCATGCCTTTTAATATATAAAAACCAAGATTATATTTCTGCAGTCGCAGTTGGTACAACAAGTGCACAATTCTGATAGGCGCTGGTTCTATTACCGAGGCGCGCCGTAACTCAGAAACAAGTAAACACGGCAGCGGAGAAATTTACATAAGTATCGAGTTTTTAAATCTATGCAAAATGCGACGATACGCCGCACGGGCTCACGAGACCGGCACCCCTCGGAACTCACATGCGACTCCGTGCTGCGACCCCCACGTGCGCGTCATTAATAACAGGGATTGGGTGCGATTAAAAAATCATTTGTGTACCACTGTGCTTATTAGTGTAAATACTGCTAGCGGGTTTCTGTTCACTGATAACCCTATCCAGCTCTTTATACCACATAAAGAGGTATTTTTAATTATGCTATCAGACTCTGTGTAATATATTTATTAAAGTACATCTACAATTTGGGTTTCTTATTTGTATACGATATCTATATTTACATGTAGATGTTATCATCCATATCTGGTGGATATTCCAATAGCCAGAACGAAACGGTTTGGTTCCACCTTTCTTATCCAGACGGCCAAGGAGTGAAACACCCTGCCGGCGTCTGTGTTTCCGGATAAGTACAAGACTCTTCAAAACAAGTGTGACTATTCATCCGTGCTCCATCTTAGGACGCGTCCGCGGTTTCCATTAGGCTAAATCGCTGCTAAACGTTAGCCTATCATATGATAAAAAAATATGCATGGAAGCATTAAAGTGTAATATTATAGCCGTGAAGTTACGTGTATGAAAGTAAATGCAAATGGTGCCATTAATTAGTTATGACTAACTCAACTGCCGGGATCTACTACCCTCCGATTTGCTTTCTGAAGTATGGAATCGTGCATTCATGGTCACCCACACAAGAAACGACAGCGATAGGGTACGTTTTATTCGTTACGAGTGTTACCACTTTGTATAAAAAAACTTTTGCTCAAACTTAAGTTCGTGTACAAATCAATGTTCGGTCATCGAACTTTCCTTTCATTTAAGGCGCCTTGATTTGATAATAGCAACATTAATATACTATTAAATTAACGATCGACACGATACGAGATATCATCGTCGCGATAAATAAACGGTGTAAAAGTTGCATACGAGTATCGCTGGAGGCGTCAAAAGTGGGCGGCGCTGTGGCTGGCGACGTGACGGAATCCGCTCCAATCGTATCGATCTCGATTCTAATTATACGAATCGGGAACATCGAGTCGGCTCTAGATCGAATATTAATATGTCGATTGCATATGCGGTGATAGTGTCCTTTGATTCATGCGCCGCACGAAAAACGCGTGAGTGAAATTCTTAATTTGCTCAGCGGAATTCGCGACATTCCGCGAAATAGATGACAACGATAACAACCTTCCGCAAAAGATGGCAGATTGTTCGAGAAGGCGGACGCCTGTTGACTATTCGGTGTAATTCTGGGGGGTATCGATTTTCGAAAATTAATTTCGTTTGACGTCGCTAACCGCAAGGTAAATTGTTACTCGATACGTCGGGCGAGAGATCAAAAAAATCGATGATTCAATGCAGAGATAATTTTATTTCGTCGTAGGATGGATATTTTTAAAATTAATATGCGAAAATTTTTACGAGATTCACTAAAATTGTTTTAGTATTGGGAAATAAAATATGCTTTACTTTTTGCGTTATTTAGTGATAATCGTACGTAAACAGAAACGAAACACAATATCTATGCAAATTCAATACGCTATACAAAAACATTGCAGCGATATCAATAAACAACTAGAACAACAGAACATACTTTAAAACGGCCGCTTTTTTCTTATTGTGGCGAGATCATTTCAATTGAGCGTAACATCGCACGCCCACGATTCAGAAAATAATTAACTCCGTTCTCCGTCGAACATGATGTTCTACCGGCTACTACCTATCGATTACTACTGATACCGACAAACGGAACACAAAAAACCGCCCAACACTACCCCGAACTGGTTTGAAACGAGCTGTGGACGTGTTAACGAGGCTATGATGGATCGAATATCGAACGAACTAATTTGATGCAAGCTAAGGCTCCTTCACACTTGCACCAGTTGCAATGCATTCGAACGAAAAACATGTGTTAGTCGGTGTAAAGAGTCCTATTTGTTCGAGAACTTTCTATGTATAAAGAGTTGTTAAAAAACTTTTTGTTTTGTAAGTAGCGATACATTTACCTTTACCTAAAACCGCGTTCAGATTATACAACTTGTCTAACTTGGTAATGTTCTGACCAATGCTCAATTATAAAAATATATTTTGACAGTTTACGCGAGACTAACATACCCGTATATATGTACATATTTTTTAGTAAATTCGATTTCTAGAGAGTTGATGAGAATTTCCATCTTTGACGTATAAAATGTCTAGCTAATGTACTTGATTATTATCTGTATTTACATGATCAATCTCATATTGAATAACCCCTACCTGGTTCAGTGCTCGATATTGACAGAGGCCTGGCCTATCATTATTCTGTTCCTTTCAATATCTGGCTTTTTGGTTAAGTGGTTCATTAATCATTGAACCTGCCGCCCTGTTTACATAAAGTTTTAAAATGTTGGACCGCATCCCCATACCTTTTATCAACTAAGAACGGTACCAATGGCCATTTGTTAAAGAAATGTTTAGATTGCTTAACATTACAACACATAGCTTCCTATTATCAAATGCGCCACTGTTACCAGGTAGGTACTTGTGACGGGTTTACTATTTATTGGCAAGCGATTAAAACTAAGATGTGACTTTAGCAGATAAGCAATATACATTTGAGCATCTAACTTCGCGTGTCTGGGGTTTGATACCAGACACAGGCCTCTAAATATACCAAATAATGTACCTTTTTATAGATAAAATATCAATAAAACTGGGTATAGTTCTAACTCTATTCTTACAGGTCTTTTCGTAAAGTGAGAAACATCTTAAGAATAGACCTGTATCCAACATTGAACAGTTGCAACGGTTGGTGATAAGGACGTGACGTCACGGAACAGAAAAAAAGGAACAACACAAGTATCGACAAGAGAATGCCCACACGAGCACGCAAGTCCACAGGAGTATGTCAAAATGTCATACATATCAAGGTTCGAATTCCTAACATTGCTTACAGTGTACACGAAGCATGCACCGACATAAATACTTTTTATTGCACCATATTACTGAATCGACACTCTTCATAACACGAGGGTGAGTTATTGCACACCGGACAATGCGAGATTGGAAAGATATTTGCAGCTAAAGAACTGAGTTGAACCAGACTGCGTATCGAATAGAAATGACTGGTGATGGGCGCTAATTTCGGTTCAATGGTTCGCGGACTTGATTCTGATGTGGGGATTAATAGTGATTGATGATTGATGATCTGATGATTTTCATGAGTCGGTTTCTTAGTCAGAACTTTTCTGCTTTTCATCGGAATGACTATTTGCACCGCATATATGTGGTGCATTTATTTACATATAGTTAAAATTACCTGTTTGATCACCATCACACAGGCTCTGCTTAGATTTTTTGTAAAGTAATTTAACCATCATAATAAACTTGTAAAAATGTCCATTTTTTATTTTGCCTTTATTGGTCCTTCTTTTTTTTGAAAAAAATTATTGTGAAAAATATTTTATTGCACAATTTTACTACTACACATAAGTTTTATATATAAAATCATTGACATGATTACATGGTATTTCTCTCTGATATCGTATTGATTGTTCTGTTCTGTTGAATTCATGAACGTATGGCTTGAAGTCTCCCGATTTTATTACATATGCACGTTTTTGCGCCATCGCCGAGAACATGGCGTTCGATTAAATATAAAAAATGTTCAAACTGTAACAGGTGTCTGTACAATAAATATCTTGGAAAAAAATACTTGTCATTACGACAGGTTTCCATCTATTTAAAATTCAAGACATGAATTTCTGCTATACTTCCCGTCCTGTCAAAAAATTGTTCGGTATTTTACGATATTGCAACTTAAATAGTTATTATAAAAGTAAACTATTAAAGTAAAACTACCCGAGTATTAGTTCTATTGAAATAATTATAAACGTTATTAATACTTAGTAATTTTACATGTTATAATTACGCGATGGCATAGAAGAATTAAAATAAAACTCTCGAATGAAATATGGCGGCTTTTTCATATTTTTTTAAAATAAAATCACAAATAACCGGTGATTGGTGCGCACGCGGTATCTCTCGGAATTGCCAACTTGTCGCGAATCCGATCATATCGCCACCACCAGTTCTTTCATAACGTAATTTGTATAATTAAAGAAAATCGCTCCGATTGGCATCGAATGCCAATGGAGAGCGATTTTAATCGAAACTCGATTAATTATCGATCTGCGAGGCGGTTGTTTTGACGGTTGAAAAATTATAGCGTACTCGTATGCGATAGCAGGCGGTTGGTGAAATATTGTATTTGACAAGAAATTTAAAATACTTGTTTTGTAATAAAGTTAATTTTATTCGTTACGGGAAAGTGTAAAAAGAAACAAATATGTCAGAAGCTTTTTCCATTTGTTTGTGTAGTAATATTTATTATATTCTACTATGTTGTTAATTGTAAAGTCAATTGTCACATTAAAATCAGTACCAAATAACTAATATGAATTTGATAAAAAACCTTTTAATACTAACTTAAAATAAAATTGTATATTTCAATCATATTAATTTCTTACAAATATGAATAACCTTGGTACGTAATACCTAATGATTTGACATCGCGTAATAAGTAAATTATGTCTGTTCGCGATTTGAAATTGCCGCCAAATCTCTTGTATAAAACAAAAATGAATGGCGGTGTTCCGACTGGTGGTAGTAAACCGAGGATAAACATCGAATCGTGGATAACAGAAGCAAAAAGCGAGTGGAGTGGCGCGATTGTAGCGGACGGGAGAGTTTAATGTAATTGTGCGACTGCCGGCGAGAAAACCAAACCATCGACAATGTTTGCATTCAACATGAAAAACGAAACAATGCTGCCAACATTGTAAATACAATAAAACGATTTGCAAGTATCGTTCACATCAGGCTACGGAATTTATTATAGGTACAAAATATTATCTGACAATTTATTAAACTGTTGAAATATACTAATTTGTAGGTGGATGAATAATACAAAAAGCCGTCACATATGCATATTACGAGACATTGTAATAAAGTAATACATAATACTGTTATGCAAGTTATTTCGACATTTAACATACAATGCGAGAACAATGAGCATAGCTTTACAAATAATCTCTTTTTTTACAGGTGATTTCTTTTTCTTCTTCGTGAATCGTTCCCTCACTGCAGAGGATCATGCCTCTTACGGGTCAGTAATCTCTTAATGGTGTCTCGCCAGTTGGTCCTGCCTTCTGCGCCGTGTAGAGCATCATCCAGTGATGTTTCGAGTCCCTCCCTTACTTGATCAGTCCATCGTCTGGGTTTCCGTCCTCGGGGTCTCTTCCCTGCCACTTTGTCAGTAACCATCAGAGAGTGCATTCCTATCAGACACCTTTGATGGGGAAGAATGGTTCTTATGTGCTATCATACACGTTTACTCTTCTACTGTTGTTGATATAAAGGCATTGTAATAGGGCCATAAGGTGTTTCGGGACGCCGAGTTTGGTATGGACTTTCCATAAATCCGGCCATCTGTCAAACGCTTTGCTGTAGTATATGAAGTAGATCACCACAGGAATGTTATATTCATAGCATTATTCTATAACAGTCTAAAATTAAGGATGTGCTCGCGAGTTCCTCTGCCTTTCGCAAATCCTGCCTGCTCTTAGGGTATCTGCCAGTCTAGAAAATTACGAATGTGTTGGTTGATGACATGCAGTAGGAATTTTATTGATGTGCGATATCAAGGATAAAGTGCGGTAGTCGTCGCATTTCTGATTTGACCCCTTTTTGTGTACAGGCAGGATGATGGACTCAGTCCAATCTTTAGGCCATTCGCAAGACTGCCATATGCGGTTACAAAGTTCGTGTAATGTAGCTATTCCTATTGCACCCAGTGCTTTAAGTGCTTCCGTTGTAATTAGGTCAGAGCCAGGAGCTTTTCTGTCTTTTTAAGGTAGCCAGCGCCGATAGGACTTCTTCTCGGAAAATGGGAGGCTCTGGTTCTTCCCTTCCCACGCTACATGTGAGGCGGACGGATTACCTTCATCTTGGTACTATAACTCACGATATCTGCGCCTTCTTTCAGAGGTCTTATCAAGGTCACTTAAAATATTCCCGTCTTCGCCCTCAAGGAACCAGGTCTTAGATTTAGCCTTTGCAAATTAGTCGAACCTTTTTAAATAGATCAGCCGTTTGGATCTTCAATAAACGTGTGAGGTAATGAATGAAGTGATTTAACAAATTTAATTTTATATCCGATGCTTACTCGCTGCTCGTCCTTCGTGGATAGTAGAAAAATTATCTGAGATTTGAAAATTAGCATTTTTGTCGAATAACTCTGCCCGCTGTGTCTCTCTGCGCGCGATACCGACGCTGGCCGGGCTTTCAGCTTTTAGCCGTTTTTTAAGCGGATTGCACTTTAAAATATTTCCCTATCCTCTGCCAAAGTCTTTCGTTTTCGAAAAACCTGTGTCACCGCGTTTACTTGTTCGCTATCTGTTTGGTAATGAGTTAAAACAAAGCCGAGTATTGAGTATTATAGTTAACACTACTAAAATTCTTGTGTGCAGTAATTAAACAAAAAATAATAGAACATTCTAAAAAAGTTAGGTTATGACATACGTTTCTTACATAAGACATCTGGTTTTGAAGTCGGCATTTCATGTGGAACGAAAATAAATCGTAAGGTTTAGTTTAATAGTAATTGATATAGTCTTCATTAACATAATCGATGCAAAAATATTAAAAGTAGGTAACAGGTGCTAAGACTGCTATTAAATGAACCATTTGAACCAATCAAAAAACTAGCAAAACGCGTCGAAGCTAAACCCGCTGCCCCTTTATCGCGCCGCACAGCGCTCATTGGAGCCGAATTTATGTCTCTCAGTAATCCTGGCCCATTTGTATAGATAATTTTTATTATTGCCATCTCTCCGGCCGCAAGATAGGTAGGTCGCCGAAAGAGTTCGTAATGACGATTTGAATAAGGAAGACATATCGCTTCTGGCTGTCGATAACTCGGGGAATTTGTAGGAATTTTAAAGTTAAAGCTAGGGATGTAAGCACTCGTATTTTAAATACATATTTGTTCGATAACTCTGAACAATGCTTTCTTCATAGTAATTAAGATTTCACTTAATTATACTGAAAGAATGAAATGAATGAATGAACAAATGAATATACTAAATGAGAATTGTTTAACCTTTGTAAACAAATTTAAATTATGAGGTAATTAAGTAGTTCGTTTACGGAGTTTCACCTTTAATTATTTTTCATAGCAATAAAACGGTCACTATAACGCAAATAAATATTATAACACGTAGTAATGCTACTATAACATTTTCAAAACATGAACAAAATCTATAAAATTATAATCCGACTCATATCCCTACCATAGACAACAAACTATGCGTGTAAACTATTTTTAACATGGCCACACCGAGTTTATCTGCCCCCGCTCTTATGTCCGCGTTATCGCGCCCGATGCATTAGTCGTCGATAATACGGCGATAAAACAGATCGGACGGCGCCACGCTCCATCCCGATTATACTCTCGATATAAAAGAAAAAGAATCGATTTCTCAGATAATGATGTCATGCACGCTGTCCCGACTAAGTGTCTTAATTGTGGATTCCTATGTAATGTACTTCGAGTTCGAGATACGGGTTCCAGTTTAAAGTCACTCATTAATCTACTTTTTTTTTAATTAATGGCCGATTTGGACAGAATGTTGGTTCAGATAAAGTTTAAGTAGAAAGTTATTTTGTAACGATTATGTTTTTACATAGACATAATGTACATGCTTTGTTTAACAAAAATTTGGTCCGGCTCCAAAACAAATACGATTACTTTTGTAGAAATTGTTTAATTGAATTTAAATTTTATTCGACCAAGTCTCCTTTATTTCTGAACGACTCACGAATGTCACGGCGCCTCACAAAATGGCGTTCTAATTTCCCGCCAAAATTAAGTACCCGCATCGTGCGTCGTTTTTCATCGAGCTCCTTTTAGTGGGTTTATTATTTATCGCGTTCGCCTCAAAATTCCTTTACGGGCGCACTCATTACGTTGATGTGCGTTGAAAGACTGAAAATTTTGTCTATCCGACAAAATAGTGCGATAACCGCTAATGATCATACCGCTGCGCCATTTTGAATCTGTAACGCTTTGTTTGTTATGTGTAATAATACGGAAAGGTTTCGGGGTATTTCAAGATTGGATAAATGCGTGCGTTTGTGTTGGTTTTTGTGTAGTTAAGCGCTAAAAGGCTTCGCTCATTAACTAGTTGGTAGTAAAAAGATAATGTTTTGTACTCACGCTAACGTATAATCATTAGCACGGTCTATTCTCTCGAATGTGTCAAAGGTTGGCTTATTTTTTGCTGATGCAGTTTTCTAGTATCCATGGTGAATTAAGCTATGGGATAAAAGAATAATCAGAGCATTTATGTTTTCCGTAGATAGGTAATAAATCTGTGAAATCTATTGCTAAATCTAAGTAGGTTAATTCAATTTAGTAACATTTATCTTGATTGTCCCCAATTGTTAACCGTTCGAGTTTCACGAACGAAATAAAATCACACACAAACATTATGTACATATCTTGCTGTAAAAACTTTTCAATAAGCAAAATTCCGATATAATCTCCGCATAAATATTCCATTTTACGAGCAAAACTTGTAAACAATCAGAGGCATTATGACAAAAGACAATGCGTTCGACATTAAAAAAGAAGAAGCGGGCGGGATCACACGATACAACCTGAAGGAACAGCACAGTGGGGCGAGCGATCCCGATCGAGCTATCGGCATCTCAGTTTGTTCTCACATCATTACCCGCGCCGACGGCTACAAATTTACATCCCACACAATGGCTATCCGCCATCGAGGCATCATTAAGGTGATTCTGATAGCGCCGGCCTTCGTATTGCCCAAAGGGCCTAAATCCCACCGCTAATCCGAACGAAATTCTCCTCTGTTGCTTTGAAATTAAATTCCAATTTCGTCGCAATGATTGACGGTGGTTACGTAGTAGATTCATCTGAGTAACAATGACAAAACGTCATGCGAGCTTCAACATGGTAAACGATTATGAGCTCAAAGTTTATTATTACAAAGCTCTTAATGGATTATGTAACTATGTTCCTTGGCGAGGATCAGTCTGAAACGAGCTGCGGGCTATCGGCATACAATAGAACTTATAATAGAGAATCGTGTAAAATTGGCAAAGAAAAATTTTGACAGACGAAATAAATGGTATTTTCAGTTATGTTTATGTATGTATGTGTCTTATATATTTCAAGATCCTATAAATATTCCTGTTACATTTTTAGGAGCCATACAAACCTACAATTTATGTGTGAATTTATATTTGAATGTGATAATCGTGATTCTTGACCAAAACAACGTCCAAAGATTTTACTGCAAGTTTGATATTGCTAATAAATCCTAGTAACATTAAACTAAAAAAAAACAACATCGCAGAGATCTGCGTTGTCGAATCCTTGTCATAGCGATATAAATTTTGCAGATGTTATAAAAACGTGTACACGATAACTTGCGTTGAACGCAAGTTGAAAAACGCTTAGTTATCCCGCTGGACGCGCGCTTTGCATACAATAAGGTTCGTTACGTTGACGCGTCCGACGCGTCGCGGGTGACGCGATCGTATCGTGTGAGCGCTGCCTAATTTGCTACCTGCTCCCAGCATTTGTATCACCTGTTTGCTATGAGATGCGATCTCTCATGGACCGAATCAATGATTCGCAACCGTAATTTAACTGTACACAATTCGTAACAGTAGCTTCATTGTCTTTTTAAAACTACGATTAATTGTTATGTGATTTAAAGGCCATATTAGTAACAAAAGTTGCTGTAACCTTATTATATACAAGATAAAGAGATTGAAGATTATATTACACGCCAGTTTAATTTTGGCTTTCAACATAAATGAAACTCATATAATATCCCATCATCATATCTCTAGTCAATCAACTCGTCATTATTTGTACCAGTAATTAAACATCATTAAAGTGGAACGTACAGCGCGTCCGAAAAAGCGTAACGAACGAAACAATACGTTTTATCCGTTAAAACAATCCGATTATCTGTCGATCGATACGCAAACAACACTGACGAAAACGAAGAAAACAATCGAGTCGAATTCGAGAGATAAGTATGAGTACGAATAAAAATAATCCAGATAACGCGATCCCATCTGTAAACAATGGTGCTGCTCTCATTAGCGTACATCGGATTGGGTAAGAAGTTTCATCTTTTCCCCGCCAGGTGTCACTAATTTAAAAGCATGTTATACAGCAAACTCGGCGTTTCAAATGTTGGCGCGCGCCCCTGACTTTATAAAGTAGTGCGTTTTAAAGGCAAAGTATTACATGTGTATTTAAATGATCATGTATCGCTTGCCATAACACTGGAGAAAGACGTCGTGAGGAAACAACATCAAACATCTTAAAGTTCATTATAATATTCTCCAAGGAAGGCAGTGTAACTCTTATCATTCTTATTGGCCATGGTGTCCAACAGCGAAACTATATAGAGCTTGATGATAAAACGTCGCTTTTAATAGAAATTTTATGGATTTTTGTGCTATACATTTATTACATTTTTATGTTTCTAAGTATTGATTATTATTCAAAAATAAATAAAATAAAAACGGAGCTGAAATTAACTGAATAAATGGCTGGATATTTAATACATATTTTTTGTATTATAATAAACTAAATCAAGCCATGGACTAGACTGCTGTTTAAATTTAATTAATGACTGGATATTAATTAATTATTGATAATAGTACATATCATAATATTAATATAACATTAATTATTAACATTCTTAATTAATGAAACATTTTTTCAGTATCCACGTTTTTAAACATATTGTACATTATACTAAAGCTTTAAAAAAAGTCTCACAAATTATTTCAAATAATGAACGCACAAAGCGAATACCTAATTGGGATTGCTACTCTATTTGGCAAATCGATTTGCACGAGTACAAATCGATTGTTAAATCTATATCAATGTTATTGTGGAAACGTGTATTTACTATGTATGTACAGTAAAGGTTGCGTTTGTTTTTTGCGCACAACGCCGAGATAAGTTTGAACACGAATGAGCAAAAATAGTGCGAGATAGCTCGATAGGATCTGTAAACAATGGTAGGTCTCATTAGCCGCGGCAGACATCCGTGTACCGATTGTGCTGTTGTAGAATCGAGCTAATCGAGTCGAGCGATTTGTAATCTTTAAGAATTTTTGCTGCAACTGTATCAACGTGAGCGCTATTTGTTCGTAGGCGACGTTCTCGAACTCTTGTGTCGCTAGGTAGGTAAGTAAGTATTACGATCATTGTAGGTGCATTTCATTGTAATTATAATAAAATAGGGGCTGCGCGAGAAAGACGTGCGATTTTCAAAATCATATTGCTCGTGACAGGCGCGCGGAAGCGGGGTGCGGGTAGTGGGGATAAGTAGCTTGGTTCTCGGAAATTAAGTCGCCATGGAGCGTTTCACCGGTGAGTAGCGTGCGTTCTGTGTAAAGGCTCATTACAATAATGGCGATTCGTTCACTACTGCGCCCGTCTATTTCGCTCTGACTTTAGTTTACATCATCTAAATCAGTATCCTAGTGAAAGTGTGATCAGGTTGTGGGTCAAAAAGTTCAAATCTACGGGTTCGACACTGAATCAGAAACCTGCGGGGCGTCCAAGGGCGATACAAACGCAGGAAACTGTAAGCGAAGTCGCGACGTCCGTACGGCGCGATTTTAGATATCATCCCGAAAGAGATCATCTGAGCTCGCCATATCAAAAACATCATTAGGGCGTATTTTGGTATAATACCTTAAATTGTACCCGCATAAACTTCAATTAGTCCAGGAAGTGAAACCGAATGTCCACCGTCTACGTCATGCTTTTGCCGAAAGAACGTCAGAGCGTTTTCGGTTTGAACAATATTCTCTTTTCCGATGAAGCTCATTTACATTCAAGTGGATTTGTCAACAAGCACAATTGTCGGTACTGGGCCGTAGAAAATCCCAAATTATAGTACCCAAGACCTTTACATTCACTTAAGGTTACAGTTTGGGCGGCTATGGCGGATGAAGGAATTTTCGGACCCCATTTCTTCGAAAATCAGCGAGGTCAGACTGTAACAGTAAATTCTGATCGCTAAACAGCAATGTTACATAACTTTTTCATTCCACGACTGCATAATTTTGAAGCCCACAACAACAAGACCTGATTTCAATAATATGAAGCGACATCCCATACATCTAATGAGTCTTTAGCAGTTGTAAACGAAAGTTCAGCAGAAAACTGATATCGTGTCGAGGGGACATTCCGTGGCCTCCCTGGAGCCCAGATCTCACGCCACTGGATTTTTTTTTCTGAGGGTACCACAAGAGCTGCGTATACGCCAATAAACCGGCGTCGCTTGCCCAGTTCAAAAACAACATTCGCGAGGAGATGTCGGCTATCCCACG
>DWJK01002387.1:0-14736 GCA_018248815.1 Croniades pieria auraria
CTTAAAACGCACTTTTGTAAAGAGGTGCGCGCCATGGATTTGAACCCAGCACCCCCGAGTGAGAGGCTGAATTCTTATCCACTAGGCTATCAATATATAATGCTTATGTTAAATTCTTTACGTCTTGTAACCGTCTTGCGTTTCTAATATTATGTAGGTTTATTTATCATTTATTTAAGGTTATAAACAATAATCATGTTAATTCGACGAGCTTCGTTACTTTTAACATTATGTTATAAGAACCAGGATGTTACACTTTAGCAATAAATTGTCTATTGTTAGCAATAATGTTAAGCCGATGTGAATAAAGCAAATTTGATTTTCCTTAAAGATATCATTATAATAAAACAGTTTCCTAAACAATGTGAAGATTATATCAATCTAGTAATCAATTACAGTGATACAATAAAAAAAACGGTCACTACGCAAAGTTGGCATTTCGAGACACGCAGATATATTAGTTCAGTTATCTGTAACTAGATGTCGCTATTTTCAACAAATCATGTTTCTTTACAGATTCTCGGGTATCTTATCTGAACTAGAAGGAAACAATTACACTGGCACACATGAAGCGAAAATTATGCGTGGCCCCCTCCTTCAACTGTGACGACGACATGGAGGAGTTGAATGTGGTAAATATACCTATTAATAGATTTTATTACTACTTTTATTACATTATCTTGGCATCCTTACCGAGTAGACAATAAGTACCGAATGTCAACTATTTCTATCCTTACAGACCTACCGTGCTTAATTTATATTCATTACTTTTACCATACATGCATGTACATATGTGTACATGTACGGTTACCTATGCATAATTTTTTTTCCATAAGGGACATCTCACAATCATGTTTTTTACAATTTTAACATTCCATTTCACCTTCGAGGTCTCCGGCATGTATGTATCATATTATAATATTAGTATTATAATTATTATTATTATAACTATTTTTTTATAATTATTATTATAATTATATTATTATAATATTTATAATTATAATTATTATCATTATTATTATTAATACAATATTGTTATTATTATTCATACACGCATGCCGGAGACTTTGAAGATGAACTTGAATGATGAAATTGATTAAAGCGTAATTGTGAGATGTTTCTTATGGAAAAAATGCATTGGTAACCGTACTACGAATTTATGTCAACTAAGCATACATACATACATACACATAGATACAGATACATAGCCTACATAAGCTTACATAAGCCTACATAAGCCTACATAAGCCTACATTAACCTACGTAAGCCTACATAAGCCTAGATAAGCCTACATAAGCCTACATAAGCCTACATAAGCCTACATAAGCTTACATAAGCCTATATAAGCCTACATAAGCCTACATATGCCTACATAAGCCTACGTAAGCCTACGTAAGCCTACGTAAGCCTACGTAAGCCTACGTAAGCCTACGTAAGCCTACGTAAGCCTACGTAAGCCCACATAATGATAATACTATCATCACCACTTCTACTACTGAAGAAAATTAACGGTCTTTAACAAAGTAATTTTGATATTGTAAAATTCATTGTCGTTTTCATTTACGTGTACATGTTACTAAGTAGTTCTCATTTAGATCAAAGAAAATACGACGTACCTAATACAATCTGAGTGCCGCTACTATTCAATTAAAACAAGCCCCTCAGGGGTTCCTGCCCTGAGAGTTTCAAAGTACCTAATTAGGCACATACAATTGCGACTTTCATTCCGTGGGATGTTGTGTTCATATTGAGAATTTTAAAATTCCAGCACATTCTACGTGTTATGTGGTTTCTATATTAGTGTCACGAAAATAGTCAAAAGTTCATTTTACAGGTGGCCATGTGTGATCTTTAATTAATATATTAACTTTAAATATAGTTACTATCACATAAAAAACTCTAAAAATCCCTATCACATATCAGCATAGTATCAAAGTTGCAACCTTCAGTTACCAAGTTAAAACCCTAATCCCACAGATAAAGCCTATGTCCAGCCTACTTAGACGGGTTGAGGATAGTCATTATCAAAGTGATCGTCCCAAATCAAATATCAATAATGATAATTGCCTAAAAGTGATATACAGGGTGTCCGGTAATTAATAGATAACCTTGAAATGGGTCATGGTAGATGGCGATTGTCATGGTAAATAGTCATGGTAAATGGCGATTCAGAAAAAAAATACAAATTAAAAAAAAAGCAAGTAGTACCAGAAATATGATTTTTTTTAATATGTACACACTTGTACACTATGACCACAAATTATTACATTACATTAATAACATTAATTATTTACATTAATAACACTGTATTCGTCATAAATTATAATAAATGCTCAAATTGTCTGCCACCCATTCTGATGCAGGCCCTACATCTACGAATAAATGCTCTCCTGAGCAGTCGCATATAGCGTCAATCGCTTATTTTCAATGCGGCTGCCTGGACACGGTTACATAAGTCTTCCAAGGAACGGATCGGTTGTTAAAAAAATCAAATAACAAAAACACTACTTTTTTTTTTTAATTTGTATTTTTTTTCTGAATGGCCATTAGTTCTACCATAACCCATTTCAAGGTTATCCATTAATTACCGGACACCCGAATATCTACTCGTATATACAAATAGTCTAAATGAAAGGTTGTGCCCAATTTGTATATTTCACTTACAGAAATAAGATAATATGATTGCCATTTAGTCACCTATTATTTCCCGAATCTGTTAATTCTGTCAAATTTAGTCACGCATAATCTGTGCTTATGATACATAACATGGCTGTATTAAATTATTAAATGTATTTATCAAAACAACAACATGAAATGAAGCATATATTTTGAAAATATGTTTGGTTTTAATTCCTCACTCGTTTACAGTGTTATAACTATACAATGTTTAAAGAATGAACATACTAAACCGAAAATTGTTATAATTGAATACAGTGTTCTTATATTTAAAAGAAATATAAATTAATGATGCTAAAGTAAAACATGAAATTAACTCAAAATATTTTCTTCGCTTCCGGAAGTTTCTTTGGTAATTTCTCCTATTTGTCGTAATTCTCCGTATTTTGAAGTTGTTATAGATAACATGTCGTTGTCTTCCAACCTCGACTTGTGCATCTTAATATACTCTTCATAAGCATTCAAGGCCACTCTTTCTCTCTTTTCCTTCTGCTAATGTCGCATCCCAAGAAAATGATATTTTATATGGATGTTCTTCGACCATTTTCAGTGCCGTTTTCTTCACGTACTCATAATCCTAAGGAATATTCTTATTTGAGACCTTGCTTGTCATCGGAAAGCAGACTCTTTTTTTATCTTTTCCTGCTTTTTAATGTCTTCAGGAAATAATATAGCTACAGTATCCTTAAATATAGTAGTTTGATTTTTCATTATTTCCAACATTCGCCTCTCTTTTTCTAATCGCTGTGCTTCTAATTCTCTTAAAGGTTTCTCGTGTTCTATAAGCTCTGCCCTATTTATTCGCTTTTTCACAGCAATAGTACGTTCTATAAGTTTCTGTATAATAATTTGCCATCTCTCTTCGGGACCGATTACTTTGATTTTCTGAAGCCTCCTCGCCTCTGCTTCCTCCTCCAATCTCTTTTCTTCTTCTTCGCGTAACCTTCGCTGTTCTTCCTCTTTCAAAGCTAATAATTCGCCTTCTTTTCGCCTCATTTCTAAAAGTATTTGAGGATTATTTTTTATCCAGTCATCTTGCCAACCTATAAAAGTTCGCATTACTTTAAGTTCTCTAAGTATCATACTTTCCATACGACCTAAATACAATGGATTTTCAATCATAAAAATGGGTGGATTCAAAAACATTCTGAATGAACCATTGACATCACTCACGCCGATTATATTCTTTTTTAAGGGCAAAGTGTGGAGGGTCACTCCGGTTAGCATATGTCCGGATAAAGTTTGTATCGATATCGGTTTGTCGCTTCTAAGTAGTAAATCCCACGTTTCAAGTTCACCCTCAGATGTAGAAATAAATAACAAGCTCGGCTTATACAGGGACCATGATGCATCTGTCAAACAGTACGGACGCTTTTTCCAAATAAGAGGTCGATTATTTAATTTATCACACCATATAGCAAATATTTTTCCCCCTACAGTCAATGAAATGTTACTGATAAAAGGATTTTTTTGCGTACAAGTCACAATACCGTCGTGTATATAACAACTGTATTTTATGTCGCAATATTCCGAGTTCACGACCTCCCCCGTGTTGAATTCATGACCTTCCCACGTTATCCTTGCCAATTCGCCATGTTGAGATCCGCAATAAAGAACTGTATTTATTTCAGTTTCATTCTGAGGAACGATCTCGCATGTAAAATACTTTCGACCCGTTCCTGTATTTCTTGGTGTGTATATATATGTTATGGTCGGCGAGTTCATTGCGAAACTTTGTAACGGCAAACTTTGGGGCTGTCCAGCAATTCCCAAAAGAATTTTATAGCAAGGCTGCAAGGTTCTATCCAAAACCTTAAATGGTGAAACGTCAACTAATAAACCGGATGGTCTTCTCAACACTCTTTTAGATTTTTTAACCTTCTTGCCTTCGAAAAGTGTTACATTTTCAATGGATAAATTCCATATCAAAATAAGACCATCTTCAGAACCTGTAAAAAACATAAGTGATTTCTTGGTAGATTGCGTCAATGTCATGTTACCAGTAGGTGTAACAAAGAAATTGGGAGAAAGCCAATTAATTGTGGTAACAGGTCCATAGTGACTAGTCATCAAGTTGCTTAAAGCGGTCGCCTGCACTACTGCATTGTCCTGAACATTTTTCATCCAGGCCATGTGAGCATTCATTGCTATTCTATATCTTTCTCTTTTTTCACTTAATACTTCCATTCTCTCAACATTTTCTAGTTTATTAGTAATATCCCATAAAACTATTTGGCCATTTATACAGCCGCCTATTAAGATATTTTCGTCGAATGGACAAAATGAGAGAACTTTAACCTCACGCGGCGACTCTAAGTAAAGTTTTGGTATTAAGCTGTCAATGTGACTCCATATCACCACGGGATTTAAGCCGTACACAGCTCGCTGTATTGGATCCGGGCGTGAACTTAAAGTCTTCATTACTCTTGGTGAACCATCTGAATATGCTATTGCTACGATAACGGTCCACATTGGATGAAACACAGCGCATGATACGTACTTGTCTTTTGCTCTTACATCAGTAAAACAAACGTACTCTTCGAATGTCATTGAATCATAAATATCAGCAATCTTTTCTACTACGAGATTTGGATAGTCATTGCAATACATATCCATCACTGTATTTAATTCTACTATTGATTCCACCTCGGACATTTTATTACTGACAAAACTGTTAATCATTTTAATATATGATGGTCTCCGCATACGTCTCAATGCATTTCGATAGGCTTGTAACCCGACTTCATCCGGAGGCTCTTTGACTACTTCATCTTCTTCTTCTGAACTTTTGCCTTCTTTTTCATCCTCTACTCCCTTAACTGGAGACGCACGACTAGTGTCGCCGCCTGCATCAACATCATCTACTTTACCAAGAGCATCTGCAATCGACTGAGTCCACATATTTTGTGGATATCGTAATACTGTTTGAGCTTCTCTGTCAGATAGCGCAGGTGCCACCTGAGTAGCGCAATCAACACGGCGACGAAACACGTTATTAAATTTTTGTCTATACGGCGTTAGTTCTATGTAACCATCTCTTACAGAATTAGTATCACGCACACGAAACCTATCACTCTGCTTTTGTATAGGAAATTTCGCTTTAATTTCAACCTCCATCAAAGGTCTTATATTAATAGGAATCAATTCTTTTATTTCAACTTCGCTTCCTAAACTTTTCCAGGGTCTAGGTTTCTTTTGCACGGCTTTTTCTAATTTCTTCTCTTGTCTCTTAATGAATCTATCTGATTGTTGTTTGCAATGATCTCTAGATTCAGTTGTACAGCATACGTAAAATTCATCAACGTCGGTTGATTCGTCCACAATATAACCCATTAGAACGAGTTCCTCCTTATAATTTTCTAAATGTTCTTTTATTGGAAAAAACTCAGATAAGACTCCACCTACATCTATACTTTCCATTATCTTGGCTTTGTTAACCATTTTCCAAGGATACTGGGCGTGGACATGAGTACCCACTACTAATTCGATTTGCAATTGAGTTTCTTCCCCGATGACTAATCTAAATACACCTTCTACATCATATTTAGGGATGAATCTTTTCCTTCTTGGAAGAGGCTGAGACGTCGCCATTTTAGTTTGAACTGGAACAAATTATATTATTTACTATAGCATCGATTTCGATATTTACAGCTTTGACATTGTCAAGGATTGTGTTATATTGTATTTTTTAATAGACATATATTTTTAAACTTTTTAGTAATAGTTTATACTTAATTGCTTGTATGTAATATTTTTTTACGGAATTAACCGATAATTATTTATTTAATGCAAATGTGTATATAGTTAAAACGAATAATATTACAATGAAAATCGAAAAGCAGTTATAGAGTCGTAGTTTGAATTTAACAAACTCCCCCATATACGAGTCTCTGGAGTTTAAATCCTTGGACACATGTGTAAATGTAACAAGAAATGGCAATGTTTAAAATTAGTATTGGTAGTAATCGTAAAAGATAAAGGTAAAAACCTTGAAAACAACCTAGGAGTTCTCCATTGTTCTGTAACGTACACAAGTGAAATCTACCAACCTGCAGTTGACCAGAGTGGCAGGCTTCAAACCTTTCCCCTATAAAAGACAGCTATGTCCAAGAGTGGAATAAAAAATGGATTTATGATAATAAAAATTGTGATAATTGTAAGCTAATTAGAGCTTTACCTTCTACGCCATATTTTGTATCAGTATACAAAATAGTTACGGTATGTTCACGTTGTCAATACTTATTTCTCTCTTGAAATTCACAGACCCTTGTCGATCATGGGATATCCCCTGATGGATCTAAATGATATGGGCTAAGATGGGAAAAACTTATCTAGGATATTCCCATTCCTTTGAGGCCTTTGAACCCTTGATATTATCTTTCTCCTAACGATGTTTTAAGTCGCACCGATATTTTTTCTCGCGGAAACGACTTTTAAAACCTGTATCAAACGAATGTTTCTGTTTACTTAATATCGTCTACGAAAGTTATTTTATTTCAGTTTATTTTACATTGTACGATGTTATAGATTTATTTTTTCGTTAGATATTATTGTTAATAAGGACATTGGAATTCACTGCATTAAATGAAATCAGAAAAAAGGAAACTAAATGTACAAAACATTAATAATAATATATCATATTTTATTAACTAAGCGTAAGAACATGGGGAACGATTATATCTACATGTTAAAAAAGATCGACATTATAGGCCACAAAAATTAAACAATAGAATTTAAAATTATTCATTCAAGATAGTTACAAAACACTAAACTTACACTTCAACATCAAAATATTTGATAATGGAGAAAATTTACTTGTATTTAATTAATCCAACTGAAAAATGTTATCAAAACCATCTGTAATTACGATCGGACCTTTAATTATCTGAAATTAGACTCTGAATAAAGAAGTCTTTAAACAAGTTTTTTGCTGTAATTAAATCATACTCGCACTTCAAAGGAGTTTTATCTCATTTTGTTTGCATGTGGCACGTTTTATTTAAAGTTTAAACTATTTTTTTTTTAAGTTTCCGTTTAAGTTTAAATTAACTGAAAATTATCTTTTACAATGAGCCGTTTCAATTAAGTCCATAAATAAATTATTAATCTGTATCACTTGTTAAATAGTGTTTAAAGAAAATTGTTTTATTTTAACATTGAAATCATTATTGATAATATAAAACTAAAGGCTTGTAAGGGCTTGTAAACACTTTGCAGTGTGTGTATAGAAGATCAGTTAAGAGTTAACTACCCACTTAAGTAAACAAGTTCCCCAACGACCTCATAGCAGGACTCAAAGTAACCAGATATTTTCATACATAATCGGATTTTCTAAGAATTCATTATTTCCTTTCTTCTATTTTTTCTTCTATTCTTTCTATTTTTTGTACAATACACATATTCTCATTAAAAGTCTCTATTGGACACTAAATACAATTGTATGTCACGTCATACACGTCAAACAGCCTGATAACATCGTGCCACTTACGAAGGAACTTCTTTTGTCAAAATATGACAAGTAATTTATTACATCCGAATGAACAGATGTACACACGAACATCTTTATATAGTATTACACACCACTGAGAAGACTAATAATTATAAACATAATTAAATAATAAATATAACCCTTACTAGTACCTACTTAAATTGAAGAATATTTGATAAATAGATAATGTATTGACTCTATAACAGTTGGTTACAAACCTTCCACCTTTGCTATAAAAGGAAGGTAGACTTATATTGAGCATCAGTTGTTACTGTGAGGAGTATAAAGACGTTACTCTGTCCGAATTTATTGTGAAACTAATGTACAAGTGTCATACGTATATATGTAAGTGAACTAAACCTATAAGGAGATTCTGTTGGCCACCCAAAATACTTCTGTAATAATAGTCTACTAAACTCGTTACCAGCATTATCCTTTTGTCGTAGTCGAAAAAAAAAATCGTTATAATGTTCCTTAAAATAATATTGTTACGGACGATAGCGTCTCGTAACTTCGTTTTTCGGTATGTATTGCATATAGGCAGGCAACACTTTGGGAGCCCTTGATGTTGCAAATGTCTATAGCCGACGGTGACCAGTTACCATCAGGTAGACCGCTTGCCTTTAATGTGGGTAGTGGCACGTATGACAGGTCAATCTCTCGTCTGGCAACACTGTCGCCTAAATGAAACTACTTTCACTGGACATTATCTACACAATATAATGAGCAAATACAAAAATAAGTCGAATTATCTACAATTAGTTATTTAACTGATCAATTATTATTGATCCTTTAGTTAGTTACATACCTGTAACTAAATGGAGCGACGTGGCTGCGATTACTACCCAAGATAAGTACATATTTGGGGGTTGAACACATTGTGTGTTGTTGATGAATATACCGGCTATGAGTATTCACATAAATAAAAAGTGCCTATTTCTAATATAAAAATAATAGTTTTATAATGAGTACATGTCAAAGCATATGTATAACAGTACATGTAACAAAAACCCTATTTTTTTAATTTTTGTTTGTTTGTCCCAAGTAATCTCCGAAACGCCTTAACCTGTTTCGATAGAACTTACACTGGCAAATAGCTGTTGATGACCAATAACTTATCATATTTTTATTTCAGAAAACGTTTTAGGGTTCCGTATACAATAATTAAAACTCATAAAATACTGTGAAACCCACGCGAAGAAAGTCGTGAACCCAGCTAGTTCATTAATAAGTATTAGTGTATGCGTGTCAGCTGTCTAGTTACTAAAGTACACGCTCTCCCTAGTTTGGGATCAGGTGGCTGTCTGTAGAAATGTCCCAAGATATTTATTATTTATTTACTAAGGCGAGTTCGTGCGAATTTTATATATACAATAATACAAATTTCTGTCTGGTACATGTCTAACTAGGTTCTTTTGACGTCAGACTCCAAGACTCATTTTATTGAAAACCATTTTGAGAACAACTTCAACTCCGGTAAGTATTTACATACTCAAAGTACATGGAATTCGTTTTAAATACACTTGTAAAAGCATTGAATTAAAAGATGAAAAATTGTATGTTAATTGTTAGGTGTCCACGCATTTTTTTTTTCAGACGTCGAAAGTATTCATAATATCATGGCGAAGGCCAACACTTTGAGATTGTTATGTAATCATAATGAAATGTTGGAGCGGAAAATGCGTATTGTGTTAAAACTTTTTAAATTTCAAACAATCGAATAACGTGAATTTCCCTTCAACAGTTAATTAATTATTCTGATCATTAATAATGTAAGTTACGCCGATAAAGAATGAATATAAAAAATGACAAGCTATGATCGGCTAATTTTAAAATATTCCTAGCTTATCGTCAGGGCATTACCTGACATTCCCCCTTTTTATATTTTTTTATGAGAACGGAGTAGCGAATTATCAGACACGGTCACGAATGACCCCTGCCACCCATAGCATCTAAAACCAATACCGGCCTGTACTGTAGGAATACAGTATATAATAGTCTGACAAATCATAATACGAAGTTCGTTCGCACCGGCTTTCCCTCTCTTTCGCTGGGTGGGAGCATTGGTTCAGCCCGTGCTGAGCCTCACTCCTACCCCTTTCTCACTCCTGTAATTCCAGGCGGTTCCAATTGAGCTCGTCACTAAGCCCGGTGAAGCTGTGAAAGCCAATAGCGCCAACAGCATAGTGACAATTAGAAAAAAAAACAAGAAGCAGTTGCTTATACAGGGTTCTCGCCTAGTTTAAGCAACTAATGATCTTTAACTTAACCATCTTACTGTTTATTGTATTGTTATATGATTCGTGTGCACTTTGTATTCATTTATATACAATAAAGAAATATTATTGCTCTTCCCCTAGGACCACCGCCTGGTGTAAACGTATCAAGAGATCAGTGCGAAGCTTAGTGTCAAAATTAAATAACAATTTCATAAAAATAATTCGGTTTAAATAATAGGACTGCATAAACCAGCAAGAAGCAACTGTGTCGATACCAGTGACAACTACGATCTGCGATCCTGGCACCAAATACTACGTTACCGCGTAAGTCATCTACGCCTACTTACCAATTAGAAACGAGCGTATTATTAACTACATTAAGTGCCACCCCCACTAAAAGGTAATTGGTAAAAGACACCGGCAGATTCGCCGCCACTTCTGATGGCAACCTGTTGCATCTCGAACAACAACAAATCGGCTGCAATATGAACAAATCATCCTCAGAGTCCTCCATTGCAACAGATTCGCTTGATAAATCGGACCTACCCCCATGTTTTGTTTCGACGCGAAACAAAAGAAAGAGGGTAAGTGAAGATTTCAGAGGAGAGTTCTCTGCTTTTAAGGAAGAAATGAAAAACTTAATATACTCCATAATCCATCGTCTCTGAAAATCTAACTGCGAAGTCCTCCCGGCTATATTTTTTGGGAAGAAGGCTTATGAAGTCGATGCTATATAAATACTGTTGGACGTCATGTGGGAAGGTGTACGTCAGAAAAGACAACTCCCGGGTGATTCTGATTAAAAGCGAAGACCAAATTCAAAACAACAACAATTACAAAGAGACTGACTATGCTTAGTGCTAAAAAGTGCTGAGAGTGCAAAATCTGTTGTATATTTTAACTGTTACTCTGTCTACTTGTTTGTTAATTATCTTAACACATACAAACCAAACCTAATCACACTCACATCACTCATTCTTCACACATACTTCTGTCAAAATATATACTCTCTAAATCACAATCACTCACTACAATCAAACCACATACTTCTAAATTTGTTTTACATACCACACCTTTTGATCAATTCTAGTCTTATAATAACTATGACAAAATTTTGGAATATCATTGTTGTAGGTAAAAGAATGCTGCCTTTAATTACACACTTTACACTATACCAAACATGTTATAAGAACATTTACAGTTATACCTTAACCACGAGTACATGCTTCACATACATACACCTAAAGACGTTCCCAAATGGATAGTACATTATCAACCTTGCAAGAAATAGACAAAACTGAAATTGCTACTTCAATTAACTGTGATATTGAAAACTTAAATAAACACATACACTTAAATATAAACGACTTAACTATCATTACACAGAATATCCGCAGCACATATAAAAATATTGATGATTTACAGATAACACTATCAAATCTAAAACATGATATTGACATATTAATACTTACAGAATGTAGGCTCCACGATAGTAAAAATATTCCTCGGTTAAACAATTACACATCACTTGCAACGGCTAACCATTTCAATCAAAATGATGGTGTAGTTATATTTGTTAAAAAGAATCTAAATGCTAAAATAAAAGAAATTAAACTAGATCAAGCATCATGTATACAGATTAATATATTTAACCATATCATACTAGGTTTGTACAGGTCTCCCTCTAATGCTAACACTGGTAGATTTATTGAATCCCTTAGAATGTACCTAAATACAATAAAAACCTATAAAAACATTATATTAACTGGTGATATAAATATCAATCTTATTCAGAAACTCAATGAAAACTCCACCAATTGTAAAAATAGACATAATTATTTAAATATGCTGTCGACGTTTGGAATATTACCCGGACATATGTTACCGACCCGAGATAATAGTTGCTTAGACCACTATATGTTAAAGCTGGACAAGACAAAGATTAGTGCTAAAGTAGCTGTCTTGAACACAACCATTACAGACCATAATATGGTTTTATGTAGCTTGATTAGAACTAAATCCTTAAAAGAGATTATCAAGAAGAAAACTTATATTGACTTTGACAAGGCTCTTATAACTCTCGCAAATAAAAACCTATCTTCTTTATTACAATGTGAGGACCCTAATAGCCTACTTGAAATGCTAACCAATAAAATTACTGAATCTTTACAAGAAAACACACATGTTATTAGCTTACCTAAAAAACAAAGACTAATAAAACCGTGGATAACTCAAGGAATCTTACGCTGTATACGGAATAGAAATAAAATGCAAAAACAAGTGAAAATTAATCCTGATGATATTATACTTAAAATTACTTATAAAAGATATCGTAACTACTGTAGCAAATTAATTAAAAAACTGAAACGTACATATGAGGAAAAATTACTACTAACTAAAAACCCAAAAATGCTATGGAATAATATTAAAAATGTAACTAATATAAAATACAATAAAACCATAAATTCACATTTATTAGACATTAACCCATGCCCGGCAAATGCAGTTAACTCAGTAAATAACTTTTTTGCCAACGTTGGACCAAAACTTGCAAAAGAAATTGAATCTAGCAATCAATTATCTCCCCATAACAAACCTATAAAGATACCTAATTATAATAATCAATTATCCTCCTTTGTTATTTTAAATACAGATCACAATGAAGTCACTGCAATACTTATGTCTTTAAAATCTGGCAGTGCTTCTGGTCTGGACAATATTCCTACAACATTTCTAAAACGCTCAAAAGAGCTAATAGTTCCTATTCTGACCTATTTAGCAAATATTTGTATTAATAAAGGTATTTTCCCTTCGCTCATGAAGCAATCAATTATCACTCCTGTATATAAGAATGGTGAAAAAACTCAAATAAATAACTATAGGCCAATCTCAGTGTTAACTGGTATCTCAAAAGTAATGGAAAAATTAATTAATAATAGACTGATTCAATACCTTAATAAATTTAACATTTTATCAACATCTCAATACGGCTTTAGAAAAGGAAAATGTACACAAGATGCCATTCTAGATCTATCCTCGCGTATCGTTGACCATCTAGATCGTAAAAATAAATGCCTTACTGTCTTTTTGGACTTAAAAAAGGCATTCGACACTGTATCTATTCCAATTCTTATTAGAAAGTTAGAAAATATCGGTATTAGAGGAAAACAGCTTAATCTGATGATGGATTATCTAACTGATCGGAAACAGTGTGTAAAAATAGAAAACTATACTAGTACTAACCTTAAAATAACCTTTGGTGTTCCACAAGGTAGTGTCTTAGGACCTACCTTGTTCCTTATTTATATTAATGATCTATGCGACCTTAAAATAGATAATGGACATATATATTCTTATGCAGATGATACTGCTGTAGTCTTTCATGGGGCAACATGGAATGAAGTTCATACTACTGCTGAATCAGGTTTAACAAAAATATCTAGTTGGCTTAAATCTAACGTTTTGACACTTAACACTAATAAGACAAACTACATATGTTTCGCAATCAATAATAATACTCAACCTATAACATCAAATTTACAAATACATCACTGCAACGACCGGAATGTCATTTGTATGTGTCCTAAACTTGATAAAATAGATTCAACTAAATATTTAGGCATAATTATTGATCAAAGATTATCGTGGCATCCCCACCTAGAACTACTTTCCAGCAGAATTAGGAAACTTATTTGGATATTTAAAACCTTACGATATGTTGCAACAAATAAAGTCCTTAAACAAGTGTATACAGCCCTTGCTGAGTCTATACTGTCCTACTGTATTCCTGTATGGGGTGGAGCATCGAAAACTAAATTGCTTGAATTAGAACGTAGCCAACGCGCCTTATTAAAAGTAATGTACTGCAAACCTTATCGATTCCCCACAAAAGAACTATACTCCATAAACAACTTGCTGAGTGTGAGAAAGCTATATATTTTACAACTAATATTAAAGAGGCATAAAACAGTGACTATAGATGAAGACCTAAAAACAAAAAGAAGAGTAAATATTGTAACAAATAGAAATATAGTAAAAACTAAATTTGCTAATCAACAGTACTCTAAACGATCAATTTATATATACAATAAAGTAAACAGATTACTAAAAATATATTCGTTTAATATTTTTAAACTTAAAGAGTATCTAACTGAATGGTTAACAACATTAAATTATGAAGATACTGAAGATTTACTGAGTGTAATCACCTAATCATAACATAATATTTAATCGCACAATTACACGCACACACATGCGCGTACCCACGCACGCACGCACGCACGCACGCACGCACGCACGCACGCACGCACGCAAGCACGCACGCACGCACGCACGCACGCACGCACGCACGC
>DWJK01002388.1:0-14735 GCA_018248815.1 Croniades pieria auraria
GACTCCGAGTAACTACTAGATATTCTAAATTATAAAATTCCAATAGCACCCGACCCGGGATTTGAACCCAGGACCTCCCGGACCAGACAACATAAATAAATATATACGTAACTTGTATATATATATTTTTTTAATTATATAAATACATGGATAACTTTAAAGAGACAAAATATCGTCTCTCTATAGCAGGGGATATATCCTCGGAAACGTTTCTACAACGTATTTGTTTTAATTAAAATATTATTACAAATGTTTCCAGATATGTAAATATAGAATCATTGCCGGCGGATTCCCCTCTGAAGTCGTACCTGGCGCAAGCTGCTGCGGAAGAGACAGAGAATCACCACAGTGGTAAAGAAACCCAAATATAATAATGTTAATAATACGTAGAGACACATGGCTATCTGATCCTAAAGCAAGTCTCAAGAGAGCTTGTGTTAAGGTAACCAGATGGCTGTTAAACTATCTGTATATGAATATATATTTACGTAAATACTTATTTGCACCCAGACAACAAGTACTTGTGCTAAGTACACAAACATTTATTCTGAGTATTAGAGTCTAGCTCAGGTCTTACAGACTCTAATAGGAATCTGATTACAGAATATTTTTCAATATTTTATATTTTCAAGAATAGTTAAGTGCTCTGCCAACGATAAGAACTCAAATTCATTGACTTTCTTTCGGTAATTATATATGAATTACTACTTATGTATATAGATAGTATTTATAAGGTTGTATAGAAACGAATGTTTTATAATTAAACTTAGCACCTAACAAGCAAACTTTAGTCTACACAACCACTAACAAACTAAAAAAATAACTTAGTTGATACCAAAAACACTATTATCTGGGGGTTTATAAATATATTCCTGTGTACAGACCCACATTATATTATTACTTGGCAAATAAACTAGCAGAGTATTGGATTCTGATGTGCCTATATTATGTTCATAGACATAACATATTGCCTGTCTTAAATAACTTTCTGCTTTAGATTTGGTCACATACAAATTGCTACTCTTGAGAGCTACATTGAAATACTTCATGTCTCAGTAGTGCTACCAATCATATTTTTGAAATTGGCAGACACCAATTGAAGCTCTGTTGCTTGAAAGCAGAAATAGATTTTTATATGATAATATAAACTCAGTTACTATAAAATGTAGAATATATGTTGAATCACTATAAATACATATTTGTTTTCTGTTTATTTTCAGCAAGCTATTCAATCCAGTCGGAATCATCAAAGGACATAATCGTCCCTTCAATCTACACGTCGCCTAAAAAGAAGCATTTAGAGTCCAATAGCCCACCGCCAATTTTGAGGAGGGCGAAGGTCAAAAAGACCCAAACGTTAACCCCAAACCCCAATGTGAGTGAAAAGTATTGTATCGGTATTTATATTTCTTTTTTATTTATTTTGCTGTTGTCATACATACATGTTTATGAATTTTTTCTTAATTGTTCGACTCCTGATCCATGTCACCTATGCTAACCAGTATGAAAGTATTTTGCGTTTGGTAGACTTCGAACTTTGTTCAATGCCTGAACAGGAATCCACAAATTCGGAATTCAATTTTGAAATAATCATCATATATATTCCAGCCTTGGTCTGAAGCGTTGTCGAAAGCTCTGGAAACTCGCGAAAGAGTAACTCCGATCAAGGCGCTGCCGTTCAGCCCGTCGCAATTCCTCAACTCACCGGCCACTCTGTCTTTCCCCAACTTCGACTGTACGCCGCTGAGGCAAGCCGCACACGCTAAGGTGAGATTGAAAAATCGAAAACTTTTGTTTCCTAATCAGGGTTACATAATTTTCCTTAATGTAATAAAATAAATTATTCATATATGCAGGACACTGGATGTCTAATTGTCACAGCAGGCTGTCCTCAGGCCTTTGCATACGATTTCGAGAATGGCAGGAATGTTAGGTCATTTCTTTTAATCACACGCTTTCTTCAATGTATACCTCACGTGTTTTTACTAACAGTTAGCTCTAGCTACTGTATACAGCTGTGTTTCAAATCTTAACAATGCACAAAAGGTCAAGGCTTTAGATTCAAATAAAGTGAAGGAATCATGTATTTAACTACAGGAATGGGGAGTAAGTCCTCTGCTACACACCCCTACACCGGTCAACATTACGCCTGGTGGCACCCAACTGAAAAGCAACACGCCAAAGTAAGTGATACATTTTAATAAAATTTTGTATTTCATCATGGATGGTATTTTCCCCAACCGGGAGACTCCCAAAGTGTACTTCATTGATTGAACATCATTGGTGCAGATTTGGATTTTGTGATTTACATATGCCAGAACTATTACACGTTATTGTTTCTGACAAGGTAGTTATGTTTACGGAAGCAATGTTGTTTATTGTTGTATTTAATGTACATTAACCACCACCAGTCGGTCACCAGTGTAAGGGTAGACTGTGTCTATTTATTAATTCTAAAAATAAATTTTGTCTTTTGTTTATAGTGGGCAATGAACATGAGTCGTTTTATAGTTATATATTATAGTTTTGTCATTAGGTACGTTTACACCTATATTGAAAATGTTTGTTGGTACTTTCAGAACACCGACTCCCTTTAAAATTGCGATGGCGGAAATCGGCAAGAAGTCCGGGTTAAAATACGAGCCGTCCAGTCCGGGGCTCCTAGTGGAGGATATAACCGAAATGATCCAACGGGAGGAGAATTCCGATAGTACGGTGCAACTGAACGACTCCATGTTGTCTTCTACTGCCGATCAGGAGAATATGCAACAGGTCCGTACTATCATCGCACATCCATAAGTATTACGTTAAATTAATTTCTTCGGCGGCTCGGGTTCAGGTCGGCCCGTGCACGTCGGTGGGGCACGACAGGCGGCCCGACGACGCGACGGACGATACGGCACTGCAATTTTATCAAATACGAAAATAGTATTCACCCACCATATCGGCATGCCGGGTCGCGTGCGGGGCGGGCTCCCCGACCGCCACCGAGAGCCTAAATCCTTCATCGGATTGCCCCGCCCCGCCCCGCCCCGCCCCCGCACGTCGAGCGGCACGGCAGCTAAGCGCGCGCGTGTCCGCAGGCCGGCAGCGACTCGGGCATCGGCAGCGGCGGCCGGCGCGGCAAGGAGAACAGCGCGCCGCCCGCCTGCCGCGCGCGCAAGGCGCTGGCGCCCGCCTGGGCCGCCTGGCCCGCGCTGCCCGCCCTGCCCGCGCTGGCGCTCACCAGCACGCCGCGCGCCCGCGCCGCGCCCGCCGCGCCCGACACGCCGGTGCGTGCCGCCCGCCTCGGGGCCCCACCGCCGGTTTACTTCTCACCGGAGTAGCCGTGCTATAATAACAATAATAATATCTTGAGACGTTTCCGCATCCGACCGTCTCGTCTCAACCTGTGCCTCGGAGCTTCCGTTGTGACATGTGGGACGTTCGTGAGCTATTGTCCCGTAAATATGTATATATTTGTGCACGTACTTTTTTCATATGCGATCTCGGAACGGACGCTTGGGTCTTATCGCACAAATATTTATTTTAGATGAGAATCGAAGTCGCGACCCCCCCCGCAACGATCGGATTCACTAATCACTACACCGATTGGCCAGTCCGATATCTACATAATAATATAAATTTATTACTATACACGTATATTCAAATATTCATGTACCTACGACATTTAAGTACAAATTTTCGTAGATTATTGAAACCAGTTAGGGGAGCATTCATTAACTAGATAATTTTAGATTTCTTTGACCATATGAGATTTAATAAAATTTTCCCCTCCCACCATTCAATATAACATCAAATTTTTCAAAATGCATGTTTCTCGTAAATATATTTGATTTATTCTTTAAAGAAAAAAAATAATTTGCTTAACATTTTTATTTAGGATTAATCAAGACTACTCTTTAAGATTACTGAGAATTACAATAAAAGGTAAAGATTCATAAGCGAATAATAAAAGTCCAGGAAAATATACAGTCCATAAATAATAAATCCAGGGAGTCCAGGTTAATTTGATTTGGCTGTTTTAGTAAATCTTTTATTACATTAAATACTATTTTCGTGCAATATTACTCTGTTTCTAGCGAAAAGAAATTACGTGTTATTTGACGAGACCTCGCCCTCTTCGCAAATTTTAATTAGATGAGATTCGACTTGCCACCCTGCCCACCTTGAATATCTCACGTAATTAATGTACAGTACACTACTGGTATCTCTCTAATTGACGTTGATACCGTTCTTAGTTTTCGTTTAACTTCAAGCATTTGTCGCTTATCAAAATTAGGTTTATATGACCACCAAACGTAGGACGTACAAAATTTCATAAAACGTCTTTTTTTTTACAGAGTAGAGCATTAGCCGGTGACAGCTCAGTTCTCTTCTCCCCGCCGTCGATTGTAAAACATTCCCTGCTGGAGGAATCGACAAGCCTGCACAGCTTGATGAGCGCCGAGAACACGCCGGAGAACATGAAATACGAAGATCTCGACATCGAGACGGTCATCAGTGAGAAAACGAAGGTACAACACGGGTCCACGCTCCCTACTAATCCCGAACCTAACACCCTACATCCCGATCTAATAATGTACGACAACATGTATCGAGGTAACGATCAATTCGAGTCGAACCCCAACGTCTTCAAGGACATAACGAACATCGAATCGCCCAGGACTTTCGCGAGGTTAAACGCCGACAGGATGCGTACTATTGCGGGCATGAACGAGCTGTCGTGCGACAACACCAATAGTCTTATAGCGCCGAAACAAGTCCTCGCGAACGCGTTGGCCGATCACATTTACAAGGTCACCAATCAGAAGCCGTCTACTTCGCGTATTGACGAAATTTTATCCAATAAAATTATGACCACGACAGTCAAAAGCAACGAATACACGCAGAAGGAGAACCAATGGTGGCCGGCCGAGCACAGGGATACGGGCCAAAGCGACGATATATTTAATAGCGATTATTATAATATATATTTCAGTAATACCTAGAACGTACCGTAAACGGCGGATTTATATGAATATCTCGGAATGATTATTTATTCTCGTTGTACCTACTCGATTAGTGAGAATAGGTGCGGTAATTTATGATCTAGGTAGGCACATACGTTGCGAACGTCAGCTATTGAATTAGTGAACTTTTCCGTAATACGTACTTTTGATTACGATTTTGACTTCTGATAGTGAGTCTGTGACATTATTTTTATCTAAGAAAATGTTAATTGAACTAAACGTTTAATACTTATACATATATTAAAATAATCCCATGATTTGACTAAGTTTTTTACGAAGATCGTAATTATGTTGATAACTCATTGATGAGACTTGATGAACAATATTTAAAATAAGCTTACAATACTTATAAAGTGACTGTGAGTAACTTAAAGTACAATAGTGATGTGAAGTAAGTTATTCAATATAGGAATACTTCAAATATGCTCGTCGATGTTACGGTTTGTTGGCGGTGATGTAAAATTATTTAAAACTCGTTAATAATTCATATGTGTTAAGAATAGATCTTTTAAACTAAAACATATTGAATAGTTTGTAGACATTTAATATAAATAATAAGCGCACCAAACACTTTTTAAATAACGAGGGTATAAAGTAGGCTACCAAAGATGAAATCTTCATCAAATGAATATCGCGTTGAATTAATATATTATTAGTGTTTAGGTTAGGATTAACGGTTTTTTTTATTAATGAAGAAATTATACCTCAAGTTTACCATGCACCAAATTTTTTTTAGTGTTACTAGGATTAAAATTCGAATTTTAAGATTTCTTTTCAAGTATTAATTTGTAGGTTGTAGGAAAACACTTCGTTTGTTACGTTCGGTCATAGAGGTATTATAGATAGAGTAGGGAAGACATACGGCTGCCTGTAGGCGGCAACGTTCGATGGTTAGAAAGAAAGAAACAAACGCGATACGATCGCAAAAGAATAGCTTGTTTTTCAAATAAAGAACTCACGCTAGCGCTACCAGTGCGTGCCCCAGTAGAAAGAGATAGATAGGTAGTCTCATTTGCTTACTCTTTTTTATATGGACACGATTTAGGCTGGCTCCCCCACTCTATGTATAGTAACTATGCGTTCAGTAATAAAAAGCATGTGCGAAGCGAAGACGAACATAACGTCTTGATCGCGATGACTAATTGGGCGGTATGATTAAAACTCAAGCCAAAAAATCAAGTGAAAAAAAAACTAACAATTCCTTGTTTTGTTAGGTTCCCTTTATCCTATCCTCGTATTTATTTATTATAGAAGTCTATAATATTTCGCTTTGTAATTTTGCCTGTAAAATTATTAACAATTTTTAATTTCTTAATTTATCCGATTCAAGTCGCTGTCGCGTTGTGTAATGTAATTACGGAATTATTTATTATTTCTATCACTTTTTTTGTTAAAATATTAACAATTTTAATATATCGGCAGCTGTACTTAAGAGTACTTTGTTTGAAATAAATAAATGACATTACCCCAAAACCTTTTCCCGTCACTTTGAACCCTCCCCCCCCTCGTCCGATCCTTTACAATATTGACAGGCCAGTGTTGTTCTACTTTATTTTTTCTTTTTTGTATTGTTAAAAACGTATTTATTTTCCTTGTTAAAACAATTGTTTTTTTTTGTTTTGTTACTATTTATGTTTTTTATAAATTGTTTAATTTATTCTGTAGCAGTAGTCTTTTGTATGAGGCAGCATTCTGTGGACTTTTATTTTTTTATTTTGTCTTTATTTTCGTATTGTTTTGTAGTTTAGTCACTGTCAATATTGTTTGTGTTCCCCAATATCCAAATAGTTTCCGATGTCATTTTTTATTTCAATAAATGTATTTCATATACTATTATGTTTGTTTCCTTCTTAGTTATTAAGTTATCTATCCGTGAAAGCAGATGTTGACGTCCTCATGGATATTGCTAATAAAATACTTTCTCGTGTAGGATGTCAGTTCTGTTAGGGACGCTAGTTCCTTCTGCTGCACGAGTATCTTAGTATACACTAGACAATATGTTGAAGAAGTAGTATGAACTAGTTATATTAACATATGATCTTCCCTGTATTTCCTCGAGGGGGAGTGTAATACCCCCACTTTACCAGTTATATTCCATGGAATCTGGTGTGAGCCTATTGCCGTACACGGAGCATCAATTCATATTCCGTGTTACTACTACAAGTTTCAAGCTAAAAAAGCCTAATGATGCTTTGCACGACCCTGTGTACGAATTTAGGACCTCTTATACAACAGTCGCTCATGCAGCCACTACACTACCGAGACAGTAAAACTTAATGTTACCATGTATAAAATACTTTTAACTATTAAACAAGGTTAAAGAGAATGTTATTCATATAATCCATAAGATATGTCCACTATCAATCCATACTGCCACACTGACGGTATTGTGTACGGTAAATAACGTAACATCACGCCTGTTATGCCCGACGAGGTAGGCAGAGGAGTGTAGTACACTCCCACGTTTCACCAGTTTCGTTTACGTCCCCCAATGGAATAGGTGGTGAGCCTATTGCCATGCATCGGGCACAAATACAATAGCAAGTGATATTTAAACTTAAAACGCACATTTTTAAGAGGTGTGCGTTAGGATTTGAATCCGGTCTCCGGGAGTGAGAGGTCGAATTTAAAAACCACTAGGCTATCACTGTTTTTAAAAGTTATTGTAAACTATTATTTTTTAAATCGTTTAAGCTAGAGTAACACTTTTCCAGTAATATTTTGTATGTTGTCTTTGAAATTTCCAAATTTTGGAGATTATACGAAACTTAATGATATTTGTAATTTTATGATAATTATATACTTTTTAAAATGAAAAGTAGGAAATATTTCATCGGTTGCGATAAAATATTTAATAATACGTATCACAGCAATTTTCTTTGGATATTCGATTACTTATTGGTCAACATTTCATTCCCGTACAATATTTTGAATTAATATTACGATCAATTTTAGTAATTGTTCAAGACGCATCTGTCAAGTGTCAGCCTGCACTTGACAGCCTGGCAGATAATGGTCTTAAAGATTTTCATTCTGAGAAGAGACCTGTGTCCAACAGAGGCATGTTAAAAGAGTTAGTGATAATAATGGCGCGTTAATTTTATTTTAAATAGGTAGATGTACATAATTTTATGATTTGTTGTTTACGATTTCAAAGCGTTTCTTAAAGTCTCTGTACTTTTTATAATTATTCTCTTGAGGGATTTATCTACGTTGCTATTAAAGATTTTGTTTTCGTTGTAAATATTATTTTTTATTTACACAGATGAAATAAATTATTTGTTTCAGGTAATTTATACCCTTCTTTATACTTTTTTCTAGAATATGATTCTTTGAAAACATACCAGAACACGATATTGTTTTTTATCGGACTTATGTTCATACAGTATGATATTAAAACACCAGTTTTAATATTTTCCCTTTATTGTCTCTGAGATAATGAATTATATTGCCATTACACGATTTACTCATTACTCAAGTAGGTAGGTATTATTAACTGAATTATATTATTGCTTAATAGCAGTGTTACAAGTTCCCGGGTATATCTATCTTTTTTTCAACGTCATAACATATCCGCATAGCATAACATTAATGAATCTAAAAAGGTATCATTAATATAAGAAAGAATAATTAATGAACTCCGTTGATTGTCATGCACATTGATTTCATGATGAAAAGGTCAACAGCACAGTTTTCAACGATTTTTACCAAATATTTAATTCCATGCATTTTTAACAGCGTGCAACTACTTCTTTGTCTTTTATAAAAACCATTAATATACCACCTGACTATATAATTTATTGTGATCTATTTATATCAGATGTCAAAATTATTTTTGCACTAAGTTTTATTATTGATGCTATTTAGTAGTTTTTTTTTGCCAAAAAATCATCCATTTTTTTTTGCTTTTTCATTATATTCTGCAGGATTTCTTACTTTGCTCTAGCCAATATTGATCAACGTTAACGGAAACGATTGTATAACGAAAACTCGCGTCAAATTTGAAATAAAGCAAAGTAACAGTAAGTTGTATTCCTAACTAAAAAATGTTTTAAGTCGATATAAAAATCAAGAAGCGGAGTTACACACAAAAGTTCTTCGACTTTTATTGCGTTCTTTTTATATACATTTTTACGGACCTATATAAGTACCTTTTTTTGTTTGTCGGTGAGTGTATATATACATTCCGTCAATTATTTTTATGGTATTGTATAGTCGAATACCAATGTGTACGTTTCATAATCCTAAACAACAGCAACAAAAATATAGTTTGACGACTATTATTTTTAATTCGGTACAAATAACCCTTGAATATAAATTAGTACTGATTTTCATTAATTATTACTTGTAGTTCGGAATGTGAAAGGAAGGTCACTGATAATCAAATTTAAAACGCGTTAGCAATTTTTACAATAATCAGTATGCTCGGAGTAGTCAATATCATTAGTCTTATTATAATTAACAGTAACCGCTATTTATTGTTCGTATAAAGCGAAAATTATAAGTCGAGTAATTATGTTTAGTAGAAAAACCTCGACTGGTATGTATTTTAAGGTTTCTTGTTTTTATTGACATTTTTAATTTTTTTTAAATATCATTTCAAATAAATGTATATCATTTGTATTGTTTTAGAAATATATATGTAATGTATGTACTTGTTATGAAAATTTATTTACGTAACATTAAAATAAAATCAGAACGCAGCAAAATATTCTTACCTTTCTGTTGGTAACATTACATTGACACCCATGAGCTCGTGATTGGTTATCTACAAAAAGCGGTATTCTGTGTATTGCCGATATGATCACATTTTTATTGAAAAACCCGTGTGATGTACCATATATTTCATGTTCATGACTGTCATAAAATGATTAAATAAATTTCGCAACAGGGTCGCATATACCATCTAATATGCTGTCGAAGTTGCTTAGAGAGTTTCTGTTTTTCCTCATACATTGGGTTGTGGACAAACTTGTTGCTATTCAAAATGCTTATTATAAGTTTTGTGTTATAAAGAATGATATATTGCAACTAGGCGAGCGGGAAGTGACCAAGGAGGAGGTCCTGAAGCTATTGCGACATTTGCCAGGGTTGCAAAAGCAGCTGAAACATTTGGTGATGTTGGCGAATACGAATCACCACTCTGTTGATGACCTGGCCTCTCTAGTGATCTGGAGTCTTGTTACTGGAGTTCCGTATCTCACCATATATGATATCACAGGTATTGACCACTTCATTCTTTTGGGCGGGTTATGAATTTTAGAGAACTAAGTTTTATGATGACTAAGTAGACTAGGAATACAGATAGTTTTTTTGGTTTTCTCGAAATAATATTCTATTTAAAGTTCAAAATTGTCCATACTGATATGTAAACAAAAAATGTTATATGTTTCATTTATTTGTGGCTGATGCAATATTGCATTCACTGTAATCAGTATTGTCACTTCAATCATAAAACAATAATTTTTTCAGGTGATTTAAAAAAGATTGAGAAACGTTTATTCATTGCAGTGGAAAAGAAGAAAAAAGAAGGCATACCAGGATGCATTAAATGGTCAAACAAGCCTGATTTAAACGGCTATACAAATGGCAGTCAAGCAAATACCATAGTGATAAAAATTTTAGAAAATAGTGATGGTCGGCCAAAGATAGCACAATTCATAAGAAATATAGCTAAGAATAATGCTTCATGTGAGCGGAGTTCTAAAGAATTCACTGCACAAGAATTAGATAATGCCCTTTGTAATATATACCCTTCCATTCCAGAACCAGAATTAGCTTTGTATACAGGTCCATTGTGCTGTACTCATGGCCTGCTGCCATGGCATATTAGACTCACAGAAATATTGCAGCTTTCTCCCAACCATAGTATAAACATAGAAAGTTATATTGGTGCTTTATATAGATACAATAAATGTGAACAAAGGTTTGGGACATAGACCTAAGGTTTCTTTCAGTGCTACCTGTAGGTGTAAATACTATCATAATTTATATCATGTAGATATTTCAGAAACTAGATTTTCATCTACGAATGCAGATGAACAGTCATGGGTCATTTTTATAATGCTAGTGATTTTTGGGTAACTTTAATTGTGCGGCAATCTATATTAAAATAATTGCTTCATAAATTAAGTCTCCTTGAAACCTTACGAGATAAAGTTCAATTCTGACTTGTTGGGCCTCATAAAGGTTGCCCATTATTTTTATATTCATCAAACTGATTCGATTCACAATTTGTTTTACTTATATGCTATTGTTATTAATGATATTGCCCTCATTAGTTTTATATGTTCAGTCAGTGATAAAATATCAGTATGTTGATTAAAAATATGAACAAACCAACTATTGTTCAATATGCCTAATTGAACATGCAGTGCATTTAAAAAGATGTATTGATGATGCTTCCTACTAAGCGCAGTAAGTAATAATATTAGTTTGAGATTACAAGTGATGAAGGATTTGCTCTATAATTTGTACAAATTGTGTGTTATCCATTTCAACTATTGCCGATATTCTTGTGGGCCTAAAATGTTTTTAATGTGGCTAAATTAATGACTTGTTAAATAGTGAGATAAAATTAAGAAATGGTAAGCTGTTTTTCTCTAAGTGACTCCACAGAAACATCACATCAATTTTCTTATTTATTTGTTCTTGTGTAACACCTAAAACGAGGATGTGGTTAATGCCTAATGGTGTTATCTGCCACTCATCCCTGAGAGACAGTGGTTCTCACTGTCCCATGAGATGGTGATTATTACTGAATTTAAACAGAGGTGAAGGCAGACATGGCTCAACATTTTTGTATTTAATAGTTGTCCTCAAGATGACGGGTTTAGAATTTAAACTTAAAACCCAGTTCAAATGAACACATGACTTGCTGTGATTATATCCTTGTAAAAGTTCTGTACTCCTGTTTAGCTCAATAAAACTATGTATACCGACACTAACATTTAACACTAGCCTGCGAAAATAGGAGAGTTCATAAATCCCATCTGATAGAGTTATACCATAACAAAATCTGTAACAAATGTCAATCCTAAATCAATCGAGTGATATGTTATGCAATAAAGACTTCATTATAATATATTATTTATTGAATACACTATGGTTCTCGTAGTTTACATTTTGTAAATTTGAAATGAATATTAATGATAAGAGTTAATATACGCTTAAATTTAACTTGTGTTGTTTTTAACTTTTCTATTTATTTATTTCATCAATCGATCAATGCTTTAATATATTTAGTTGCGAAGTCTGCAATCATGGAATAATAAATCTTTTACTTTCTGACCTTTAAAATTTTAAAATGTTGACCTAAGAGAAAAGCTTAAATCTCACATAGTAATCTACACATTTATTTTGTTGATGTTATAATATAGATTTCACATTATATATAAGAATGTAAAAGGAAAACTTAACATTATGCAAATAACTTTATTTAAGTTCTAAAGTACACTCTCATGTACACTGAGGGAGGAACAATATATTTATTTTTAACTGGAACAGGAATGAAACTATTTTTTTATGGTTACAGCTACCTAGACTTCTCACAGCATATTAATTACAATATTAGCACATGCCAGGTTGAAAATGACTTGTGATACAGCTACATAAATATATTCAAATGATAAAATGAGAATAAATGAAACACTGTATTGGTTGATAAAGTTTATTAACGGATTCTAATTAAATTATTGTACATATATATTTACACCAGGAGTGGATGCTATGGAGAATCAAACCTGTAAAAGAAAACATAAAATAATCATAAAAATACCACAGATTGACGCAACTCAGATGTATGCTAATTAAAACCTTTTGAATACATTATAATTTTCAATTAAACTAAATCTATTTCTGACATCTATTGATGAAACCTACCTTTGAGGAAACATTTTTAATTAGTCGGGTCTATACGTACATATTGATGAAAAAACATTGTCGATGTCAGTCTTATAAAAGTTATAACAACAATCTTAAGATAATATTAATGTAGTTTTTAATTGGTACTTAATAATTATTGTTTTTAAAGCTATAGTTTTTTAATTGTTAATAATAATTATTTTTACAGTTATTGACAAGGATAATAAAGACAGGGTCACGAAGATAACGATTAAACTAAAAATACAACCTGTCGCATTTGTAACCTGCTGTTCACCGGCGGTGGCGGGAGCGGCTGCTGCTGCGCGAGCGTCGTCGCTCGTACTCCCTAACCCGAACATACTTATCGTTCCTGTCGTAGTCGCGTCTATCGTAGTCGCGCCTGTCGTAGTCGCGCCTGTCGTACGACCTGTCCCGCTTCATGCTTTCCTTCTCATGCGATCTCCTGTCCCTTCTGTGATATCTCTCCTCGGATCTTTCTCGAGACGGTCTCCGCCTTCCCGACCGTGACTCGTAGCTGATAGATCGCGAACGCTTCGAACGTTTCTTCGACCTCTCATCCGAACACTCCCTGTACTTGTCTCTATTCGATCTCTCGTAATCTCTACTGCGCGACGACCTATGTTTGTCGAAGTAGTAATCTTCTTTTCTTTTAGGTTTCACCCTCTCTACCTTTCCGTAATCGTCGTGTCTTTTGGGTTTTAATTGTGAGTTTTTATCCTCGTACTTCTCAAATTTCTCTTTCGCCTGTTTCTGCTTTTTTAATTTTTTTGGTGAGGTACTAGAGGAGGAACTCTTACGCTTCCGTTTTTTAGGCCTTGTCCCTTCTATTTTAGCACTCGTCTGGTCATTTTCCGACGATGATTTATTAGAAGAACTGGAGGAATCTGAATCCGATTCTGAATCACTGGAACTTACATTTGAATTATCTTTATGTATTTGGTCGGGAGTTTTTAGTGGACTTGGCGTTCGTTCGTATCTATTAAGCTTTTTTACATCTGTTTTGTCTTCATTAATCAAGTTAAGTTTTCGAGGTCCCTCGACTCTGTCATTAGATTTATGATAATTTTTCTTTTCCTTCGACGGACGTCTTTCTGGTTTCTTTTCGGGTGTTTCACCGTCCATGGAAAGAGGAGGCGGTGTAGCTGAACAACCTAGGAAATAAAGTTATTAGTTTTGAAAAATTATGAATTAAAAATATTAATTTAGGGGCCCAAATATAGTCGCTTAGTCCCATGAGTTATGAGAAACTAATGAATTTTTATTTACGGAGTCGTTACTGTCAACCTTCAGTATCTGATTGATGACTTTATTTATTTACGAAAGAAATCTACATAACTTTTGTTGATGTTCAAAGTTTTTAAAATCCATTTCATGAAATCAGCAAAAAAGTATCATATTATCAGCTCTGTTATCGTTTAATTGTTGGCACGAGTCCATTGTAAAAAATTCTAAGTTCAGGATCATTCCGAATAGATCGTTTCGAAGAGCACACCAGATTTAACTCGTATTTAAAATAGAGCTTTAAGTACGTTTCATACAATAAAGTCGATTTTTCCATTTCAATTTCTATATAAAATTATAATTTCTATATAAAAGCACGGTGTAACTGTGCTCACGAATCGCTCTACCACTGAGCTAAAGGGGCAAGATATTTCTTTGTCACTCCCATAATTCTAAGCGGAGCCATATTTGTGCTCGCCATTAAACGCGATGAAGCTGCTGGCCTCTACAGCTTTATCGAGCGAGAATGTACAAGTCAAAAGGACAATTAGAAAAGAAAATGTGTCGGTGCGCGTGTACTGACGGTCGGCGGGCGGGTGCGGCGGGTGCGGCGGGTGG
>DWJK01002389.1:0-14734 GCA_018248815.1 Croniades pieria auraria
AGCGAACTCTAGGTTGCGCTTGCGAAAACTTATTAAGACCGGTCTGCCAATCGAGTAGTGAAATGTACGTAACACAGATTATACACAATTCTACAAATACGACACATTTACTGAAACGTTCCACTTGCGAAAGAAATATATTTACCGAGTTGTAAAACCTCCCAACTTTTTATTTTCTAAGTAGCCTGTATTTTCTTGCGAATGTCGATATTTCATTCTATCTATATATTTTACTTGTCAGAAGAGAATATTTTCATAGAGCTTCTAATTTGTTTATCAAACCGAATTCTGTTAGTATGAAAATCGTTTAAAATATACGTAACAAAAAAACAAGAACTGATATCGTTTATTTATTGGCGTTCAACACAACATAATCGACGTCCAAAACAAGTTACTCGTAATTTTGTGCTATACAAAACAACGTACAATTTAAACATACATTATGTACCTACATTTAATTTTATCATCACGATTATATAATAACAACAGCCCCCCAACGTGTCGTGTTTACTGACGAATATTTATGATCGTACAGCATGAATTTAAACATAATGCTACCTTACTAGGGATTGGTCAAATATGAATTCTCTCTTAGAGGTCGTCTTAGACAATGAAACCTATAACAAGAAAATAACTTATAAAAAACTATATTAGCCATAAATCGTATTGATTTCATTAATCTTCGTGCACCTTTAGTTAAGATCATAAATATTAAAAAACAACTCAACTGCCCGAAGCACTATTTATCTTAGATTATTATATTAAGTTGTTCACTAGAGTTTAACGCATTTACGTCAATATAGAAAAAGAATCTACCAATTATTATGTTAACTGCATAAATGATACAATTATGATACAGCGAATAGAATCGTTATACAAAATTATATTTTTTATATATTAATGGTATCTATTGTTATATATTGCAATTTAACATAATTTATTATAATCAGATTCCGCCACCTGGTGAAAATCATAAAACATTCCTGTCAAAATTAAAATGGCGTAAAAAAATTTAATGTAACGAACACATATAAGCGATATGTTCTTTAACATTCATTTGATATGTGAACTACCTTTAATAAAGGTCACAGTACATCACGTTCCGGCAGAATTTTTGGTAGAAAAATTGATCTAAAATCCAAATGTATCTATCTATATGTATAAAGTGTTGGGGATAAAGTTAACGTAAAAATGTAGAAAATCAAAACTTTTGTAAAATTTAATCGAAAAGAAGCTATTAATGGAAATGGTTAGATAACACGCATCTTACGTGTGATGTTTTTTCTAAGATTTTGCATATTACTATTATATCTCAATACACAGAAATACACGACACGTTCGACGCTCTCCTATTTTACACTTTAGTTCTAACTTTTCATTGCATCTGTCCTGCTAGGAGAAACAAACCTTATACTGCCCACCTTGAAGAAATATATAAGCTTAACGAGCTTTGTTTAAATCTTTTCGATTTCAAATCTTGTGAACGTCAAGGAACGTTAATAAAAAATAAGAATTACGTTGAAAAGTTAGAGCTAAATCTACTTGAATAACGAATACAATTAACAATTCAGCAAGCGGACATTACATCTTGTCTATAGTTGAGCGTTCCGATTTCAAATTAGGCTATTACTATCTAAGAGAATAGAAGACTTCAACGATTTCTTAGAAGGAAGTTTCTAGAATTATCTGCTTACGTATTACAAGGAAGAGTAGAAGTAATGGTTGCAACATTTTTTTCTAAGTATAATTGTAATTAGAGCCTATATTACTTTTTTACACGAGAACTTTATTCTTATGTTACGATTACTATGGACAAAGGTAACGAATCACTCAACTACAGACATAAATGTTACATTTATCTAATATATATTTTATTTATTATTTACATTACAGATACAAAACTGGTAACGAACATCGCGATCGCTTTCTTACGTTTCTCCAATTCATGCATTTACCGTTATTTAATTTTTTGTAAAAAAAATTCATATATAAATAAAGGAATGCATGATTTTTATATACCATCTAAGTTCTACATTGATTTTCATCAATAAGGCAGGCGGGAGCTCGTTCATACAATATCTCATACCATCTAGAAATAACTTAGTTATGACACAATTCGTCAGAACGAAACGATTTGGGTACATCCATATTTGTATCAGATGCTTACGAAGAATAACACTTGAGACAATGTTACACCAGGCCACCTGGTTCAAAAGCCAGCTACCAGGTAGCTGATAAACAACGTATAAAATGCTAACCACATATTTATATACATAGTTTAACACCCAAGCACAGAATGAATGCTTGTGATCATCGTATACACGATTTTTGAGTGGGAATCAAAACCACTATCCCCCGTTAAGCAGTCAGGTTCACTAACCACTGGACGTTCGGGCTGCTGATAATAATTGTAACATCATGTCATAAAACATGTATCGGGAATGTATAAATAATGGATAATAAAACGTTGAAAAACAAAAAGTAAAAGAACATTACATTACAAATTACATAATGCAAGTTAATTTTTTTAATAATTACCATAGATTAAATAAAATAGAAAATATATATACAATATTTAAACAACCCTTTTCGTTCCTACGAAAAATGTCGCTATATCTTAATATAATTTACTTCGGACTTTGGTCTTCTGTAGCATAACTATTATTAACGAATTACGCAATGTCATGTAGAATCAAAATGATTCGGTTTAATATATTACTGTCATATCGACTAAAATTAGTCATTTGAAAAGTTAAATGAATTTTTACCGTTACAATACATTTTTAAAATATTATTCACGTGTATTATTTTGCAATATACATGCATATTATTATATTGAATAATGTTTTTAACTAGTCTGTAATAACGACTGAACATGTCGTTTACAGATAAAGCAATTGAAAGCATTTTTGTTTTATAATTAGTAATATTATAAAATTTCGTGTATAATTTGTATTGAATAGTTTCAAATGTGATCTGTACATTTTAATTACTTATTTTTAATAGATTTTAACATATCGCGTAATAATAATTTCTAATATTATCGTTTATTGGTAAAGATCATCGTGGTAACAAAACTAAACTTTGGCGAGTATTACTGCTTACGGTTCGGTTCGGTTTAGCTCGGCTCAGTACAGCTATTTTCGGTTCGCAGGCCTTGTATATTTATTGCTAGTAAGAGCAGTTTTATATCTCTATCAGCTTATTGAAACCGGTTTATTTTTAACTCACCGATACGGTTTTGTATGATTTTGTATTTTGTACGAGTTTAATTTATTGCCATGTTTTAAAAACAACAACGTCTAGAACCACATCAGTTCACATGTCGGTCGTTTTCATTTAAGTTTAAGGTTATTAGTATTTTAGTTTTTTTAAGACATTTGCTTTTTTTATATTTTTTTGGACTTAAACATTTACTGAATACCGAAATAACTTTTGCACACGGGCATGTCGTGAACGTCAATTGAATAATTATTTGTGTTAAATATATTCAAATATTTGTAAAATATTGGATAGTAAATTTTACAAATATTTGAGAAATCTAATTTTATAATTAAAGTTAAATTACTTGAATATTCAAGTGGACTCTTAAAATCAAACAATAACATTTACAAAAATAATACCTTGATTATTTATAATTTGTAAAAAATATTCAATCTATCCCCAATCAAAAGTACAAAAAATATTATAATGCACTAACATTAATCGATTTTTCTCGTAGTCCAATGAATAATTCCTTTATTTATTTTTAAACACTATAAATCTACCTACATTTATATTTTATTGAACTTTGATGGTACTGGTAAGTTCAAAAGTGTTACATTTGTTACCCATATTTATATAGTTGTTTAAAGACAAAACATTGCTTTTTATTTGAACAACGACTAACTAGCGTAACTATGAATATTGCCTTGATTTTATTCTTCGCAAATTTACATTTTTAATCAGTTTTATTCTTTTTCAGAGGAGGAAGGTTGATGATTATAATATAAAAAGAATACTTATCTAAGTACAATAGCTACGTTTGTCAAAGTAAATCTTATAATGTCTGATTTTCCCTTTTCAAAACTCATAGGTTGTTACACTGGACAAAATTAAACAATTGAAACTGGCTAGTAAAAATCTTACAATTAAGTATGTTACAATACTTCATATTGCTCTTCAAGCTACATATATAGACTAGGTGTGTTAAAATCACATAATCAATCAACAAATTAATATTTAAGTTTGTTTGTTGTCTTACAAGTCTAGTTTTTGGGATAAGACAAGAGTTAAATTAGTAACAATGGAGTATATGGAGAACTATCTGGGGACGAGCGTGAAGTTGTTGGGAGGTGCAAATAATATTATTTCACAATTATACATGGTGATGTTATATTAAAAAAGTTAATAGTAACTAATTGAATCAATATTTAAATAAATACTTGGTTTTTCTAGAACCATGTCGGAACTGCGGTTCAATACACTCAGTGCTGCGGAACGATTTTCTGGACAAGGAATATTCGTCATGTTTTTATCACGTGGGATGAAATACTGTACTTTCTTATACAGGCCTTCAATTATTTAAAAAATAAATCGTTAATTGTGTTACAACGAATCTGACATAACATAAAGGATTATAATTTAACCTACCATAACACGTCAACACATCTTCACAATTTTAAAAGAAATAATGAATTCCATTGACTTACACCTAGACATCGCTATAAATATACACAAACAAATATTTTCCGTTATAATAATAATATATTTCACTTGGGGTGAGCAGAGCACGACTATGTGGACGCATAAGCGCTTCACTATACAGTACATTTACGATTTTAACGACATAGTTACAGCACAAATTCATCTTTTTTTATTTTGATAGCTTTTTATTACAATGGTATTTGTGGCCAGCATTTCAATGGTTCAGAATTTACTAACAGTTTCACGATTATGCTAGCCTTAGAATTATTTTAAAATTACGTCTATAATATCAGCTGGTTGTTCTTTTAAATATACTGTGTTAATATAAAGAAGGAAGGGGAAGATATGTCGACAATTTGTCTATTGCACTCCGCCCCTGTTTTTCCTCCTCAATTTATACAAGTATAATTACAACGTTCTTATAATAGCAGCATCAGTTACAGTAGCTTAAGATGCCCTATTTTTGGCAAGCTGTACATAATTCTGTTTAAATATAAACGATTGCATTTTTTCTTTAAACAGTTTCATATTTCGGACTACCCACACTGTTGATATGCTGACCACAAATAATTTAATTTTATCCTATTAATTCGACATGGTACTTTTTCTCGGGGGTTATACAATTGTGCTATATCGGAACATGACTAAAACTTTAACACTTCCGGTAACCAATCGCCAATACACCATTACAATCATAGTCTCGTAATAATTTCTTCATCATTGTCAAATGTTCACATAATCAGTCACTCCTCAACATACTGTTCTCCACACACTGTGGCGTTGTCGTTTACTTCTTGTCCCCTGTCAGTCGCGCATGTTTCCTAGCTACATCCAGGCGATGGTTGGCGAGCCATCCGAGGAGAGGGAGTCCATGGACCGCAGGACGGTGGACCGCGCCTGCTGTCAGTAAAGCGAGGAACTTGAACAAGGACCGTCCACTCCTTGTAACTGTTGCTCCGGATTTGTTACTAACTGAAATGAGGGAAAATTTGACAGTTAAAAAATTTATGTTTAAGAAATTATAAAATTGTCATCTTTATGCGCAGGTTTTTAAATGATCTAGACCTTTTTTGAACACCTTATTTCTTCGTATATATTTAACAGCATATATGGTAGCTATCGTTACGAGATGTAATAATCGTTAAATTGCTTGGAATGTCCGTTTAATGTCATTAACCAGACGGGCTGTTAAGTGCTACTTACTACGTAAAATACCTGGCATGATGATTTAATAATAATATTGGACAGTAACTTCTCTAATTTCGCACACGGCGGGCAGCAGCCCGTCGGTGGAATTGTTGGGCGAGCGCGGGGAGGGCGTGGGCGCATGCTTGGGCACGTCGCGCGCCGCCATCTTGTCGTGCAGCTGCGCCAGCCGCATGCTCATCTGGCGGCGCTCCTTCTGCTCGCGCTCGCGCTCCCAGCGCCGCGCGCTGTAGCTGCGGATGGACGACGAGCTGCTCTGCACCGAGCTCAGACTTGGACGTCGCGAACCTGCGCCCACCACGTTCATATCAGATCGATTATCTCTGCAGTCGTAATAAGTCACTCATATTAGATTTATTCTGAATAAGATCCACATTTTAGATATACTTTTTTTTCAAACGTAATAGGAACATCATATCGGACCTATTATCTTTTCGAACCTAATAGGAACCTCGTATCACCTAGATTGTCTTTGTGAATGTGTTAGGACTATCATATCAGAGCGATTCTTTATTCGAAAGTTGTATGTACATTTTTCTTTATTTCAATAAAATTTTTGGCGATACTGAGATTGCTATTAAAATGTTGAGATATTTAATTGGTGCTAAGATTTTTGAATGTGGAGTTCAGACTGTAAAGTGTCATTTAATTAGTTCAATCCGTGCATAAAATCTTTAAAATTCCGAAATGTTTTAGCCATTTAGCAATAATTAAATAATTAGTAAGTCTTTAATGAGCAGTTGATTAAGTCAAGTTTAATGCTGTTTTTTCGATAGTACATAATATATTAGTAGATTTGGCAATAATAGCACAAATATATTTTACGGTCCATGTATTATTTTGCATAAAAATGTTTAACTAAATTGAATATGAATTATTTTACCACTCATTCATAGTGTCTCAGATTGTAGTCGGATATATATCTGTTGCGGACATGAACAATTACAATTTTGCAGCTAAATTCAAATATAACGAATCAGTTATTACAAATAGAAAATATAACATTTTCATTAACATACCATATGTAAACTACTCAGCTCACAATCGTAATAAAATTTGTTAGTAAAGTCATTATCATAAGATGCTCATGGTCAGATCATGCCATATTTATCAAATATTTAATAAATTTATAAAATATAATAAAATTTATAATATTAGAAAATCGCTATGTACATAAAGAATCATGTTTGGTCAATGTTGTGGAGTACCATAATGTACTGTACAGAGCAGTATAAAAATGCTACAGTCAATCAAATAACGCTCTCATGATACATTGAAATGATACAGTCAATCAAATAAGATTGACATGATACATGGAAAATAATACAGTCAATCAAATAACGTTGACATAACACATTGAAAAATGATACGGTCAATCAAATAACGCTGGCATAATACATTGAAATGAAACAGTCAATGAAATACCGTTGACATGCAGAACCAACACAGTTGTGAACAGAGTTACGGAAGCGTGAAGCGAACGTGCTTAGCTCGGAAACTGAAGCTCTGGCTCACCTTAGCAAGATACTTTGTACAACACGCAGAAATCAACTTGGCACTTGCGATGAAGGCGCTTCCCTTTCCGCCATCTGACTCATGCCTTCGACGCGTCCGTAATTCGCTATTACATTATTATAGCGAGCTGTCTAATTAACTTCTGCGAGTAATACAAGAAGCAAGCATTTCCACGAAGCGTTGGACACTTGGCGCAGAAAAAGTTTTTAACCTTCGTTACAAACGCTGTCTTTATCAACGCGATGTCTCATTGAAACAGCGATGTGTACTGTATATGTATATATACATTTGTTTGTTATAAAATTGTAAAGTTTTTGTTAATGTCAAAATTATTAAAGTTGTTACACAAATACCTGTTAGATCCATATATTAACAATTTTTCGGTTCAGTCATAAACATTTGATTGGTGTGGAATAAGGTTAATGCGATCTTCAGTTTCTTTAACAAAAACAATACGAAGCCGACTGAAAGATAGAAGGAGAAGGAAAAACAACCATGGCCATCTTGCTCGCGCCACGAGAAGAGCGGATTTTGTCCTGCGACTGACAACTTACAGTAATTAATTCTTCTCTCAAAATTTTGATTCACCTGTTTCCAATGGTATCACTTGACTTGGTGTCTTGTCCAGTTGCGCTATATATTGCAGTAAACAGATATTTTTTAACATCTTATGTTATTTTATTGTCCCCGAACGTTAAGTCGAATTCAGTGCCAAATAAACCACATCTTAATGGGTAAATATTAATTGGTATAACAGACTAACTAAGAAATTATATATCTAATTTTTAATTTAATTAAGTTGATTTAATTTTTTTAAATGTCTGCAATCATTTTGTTTCGGGAGTGATATAACTTTTCGTTATAGATTGGATAAATATATTGGATCTTATGGAGACTGAAAATAGGGTAGTTTTTAAAAATAATTTAAGAATATTGAATGATTGTTTTGAAGTTATCGCAAAATAAATAAGAGCACAGTTAGCACACTTGGAACACAGACACGCGTGGTTGAACAGTCGCAGACCGTCGCTCCGTGGCCGCTAACACCAAAACGACATCTAACGGACACGAGCGACGTGGTACACACATGCGAACCCAAGCAGACGCTTCTCGAATGCCCTATCATCAATCATTGGCCAATACGCCTCGTAGAGAACAGGAAAATTCGATATCAAGATATGGCACAGAAGTTCAATTTATAGCAGTTGTCTATGGACAACTTAAGGATTCATATTTATCAATTTTCAGAGTATCGATATAAAAGTACGGTCGCTATTTATGAAATGTGCTATTATAGGCATTAGAGGAGGTCGCGTCGTCCACCGCCGCTCGAACACCGAGTCGTGCAGTACAGGGCCGCGCTGCATACATCATCCGGATCACCTTTGGCGGCGCACATGGGCGGGTGCGCGCCGCCGTCCCTTACGCCCTTCAGGTGGCGCGAGATTAACAAGATGGCCGCCGTGCGCGCCGCACCTGCGCGCGACGCGGCCGCGCGCCGCGACTCGCGCCGCGAGCCCTCTAGCTCTAGCGTGCCCGACGTGCAGCCGCTGCGTGACGACGCGCGGGACGACGCGCGCGTCGCGCTCAGCGTGCCTCCTGCAAGTATTCATCGGTCCGTCAATCTTTGTAGGTCCATTGCTAGATATAAACCTCCCCAATTTATCCATGTTACTCTTTATTTCGTTATGATACTTTAAATGACTAGCAATTTAATACAACAACACATCAGTCGTTCCAGTCCTTAAATTCGGAAGGATTACTCTTAACTGTTGATTACTAAAATATCGCTAGTAACCTTCTTAATTATTCTTGTCTTTTCAATGGTACTGAATGTAGTGATTATATGGTATCTCTACGCACCGGTATCGTTGAGCGAGTAGAGGCAGGGAGGCGTCAGTCGGGCGTCGGCGAGATGCGCGGGATGGTAGCGCGCACGGGTGTACAGATGCAGCACCATACACAGCAGGCCAGCCAGCACGAAGATGCCCGACGCTACGCCCAGCAGCGTCGGCATGTCCGCCGTCAGCAACACCAGGTCTGCAGTCAAAACCGGTCAGCTATCAACTTCAGGGAACAACAACTGTGACATAATTTGTTATCTGGTATGAATATGTTCCTGTATTTTAAGAAAGCAAAATGCTACTTAGCTATACATTCGATTTACAGGTAATTAGAACATTGCTACAACGTAATAATACTTGGATACAAAGAGCCGAAGATCGAGCTCAGTGGTGTGCTATTGGAAAGGCAGCTATGTCCAGCAGTGGGCGGCAGTAAGTTGATGATGATGATGATGGTGAATGATTCATGTTGGTATACCTTACTTTCGCAATTAGTATTTTGCTAATACTACTTCTATTTGTAATATGCCTTCATTAACGATTGTTGATGCAAATAATAAATTGACTTCCAGCTATAAGTTATTATACAGTTTTGTTGATTGGTTTTGAGGCCCGATAATTTTGTTGTCCAGTTCAAAAAAAAAAGCAATTTTACCAATATTAACACTTCGCCGGTTACAATATTCAGGAGAAACAGCTTTTTGGTTATGTTTAGAGAACTCCTCGGTTGATTGCGTGACATACCTTCGGTGCAGAAGACGCGGTTGGTGGGGCGCGAGTGGCTCGTGCTGTGGTAGCCGGGCTCGCACTGGCAGTACGCGTTGTGGTTGACCTGGACGCAGGACGCGTGAGGGTCGAACGCGCGGCACGTCTGCCGGTAGAAGCACTGCTCGCCCAGCTTCTTCGCTGTGAAGGTTATCGAAAAGTAAATATTAAAACGGATATGTTTTATTATTTTAGTCTTAATAATAAATGCCCTCGTTTCTTGCTAAAATAGAACTATTATTAAGAAATCTGGAGACATCCCGAACTATTGTGATTTGGAGTTTTCGAAAGACTGTTTAAAAATATCGGTTCTTAACAACGTATTGGCAACTTCACTGGTGTTGTCCATATGCCCTGGTGACCAGTTACCATCAGACAGCTTGTGTCTGTTCCGTTCTGACCCTTTTATTATCCCACTGCTGGAACAGGGGAATTGTGTCTGTTTGTAAGGCTGGATACATAAAAAATATATAATAACTGAACACCAACGCGGAGTGACATTATATATACATATATGTAAACAACACACGGATCACAGCAACGTTCTTGTTAATATAACCGAACCAGCAAAGTTACTAGTTCATGACGAAACAGTCTTGTTGATATATTTTTGTCACAAGACGAGAAGGGCATTTTATGTGAACATTATTTAAGCACATTTTTATCGCGGTGCCGAACCGAGTTGGCATCATGACAACTTTTCAACTGGTTAGAAAACTCCTGAAGTGCGATATCTCCACGAAATAAACTCGACCAAGTAGCCTCCTGTGAGCGATTACGTTGTTACTAATGTAATAAACCTTAGAATTCCATTCCTGTGCCGAATGTTACAGAATAAAATTGATTTGCCGATTAATAATCACATAAGCCTACGCATACTTTTCGATAAAACTGTAAAATACGACTCAAATTTCTGCTTTTTAAAAATTCATTAATTCACTTGACAGAGGATTTGTGTGCTGTGCTGTGTAGTTTTATGGGCACCGTAAAAACCTTAACTGTTTTGATTAATTATTTCTTATCCAAAGAATTATTATCTTATGTACAAAAACTCTGATGTGTTACGTATAAACAGTACTAATTGTATCTATGTATATTCATAAGATTATATTATATTAAACCAAATTTAAATTACCACAGTTAAAAAAATCTTAAATTAGCAAACCTATTATATTTCACACAGTTGATACACACATATTTATACACAGTGTATGGATGGCAGATTTAATTACTTATTTTAACTTAATTACAGTATATTTAATAATAATTATAATAATAATAATTTTTATTCAATCACAAATTTGTACATTACAATTCCTTACAATTTTACATTCTAAAACAGTAGGTAACGAAAATATTATGTGAGGAAATAATTTACTGCTAACTTCCACACTAGGCGTAAGGCCTGTCTCGTGAGTGCTAGGTATGAATTTTATCAAAATAAGGACATGGAGAATATGAGTCGAAGGCAAAACTAGTAATACCTATAACAAACATAACAACATAATGTGCGCAAGCTTAAATGTTGCGTCTTGAGTGTGTATGTGTGTTTATGCGTGTGTGCGTGTGCATGTGCGTGAGCGTGTTCGCGTTCGTGCGTGTGCGGGTGGATGTACGCCTGCATTACTAAGTGTGTGCGAGAGAACCAATATGGGTCATTATAAGTATGAGTAGTCTCTCTAGTAACTTTTAATAAAATTTCCGTTTCATCGTATGAGAGTGTGTTCCTTTAATATTTTTTTTAACTGTAGTATGATGCTTTTTTTGATGTCGCAGATTCTTGCTATTTTATTATAAACAACTGACAGCATGAACTCTTGCATAATATGTTGTGCGAATTTAGTTTTCACTCTGACTTGGAGAGACTGAAATATGCGACGTGCTGCTAGAAGAGTATATTTGTTAGAATTGATGACTTTAGCATGGTGTTTGATGACAATTCTGTGGATGTATAATTGGCCCACTGTAAGCACGGCCGCTTCGTTATATAAATTGTTAGTGGGATACCGAAACGGTTTATTAAGCATAGCTTTTAGTATTGATCTTTGCACGCGCTCAACTTATAACCTGTTAGTGATACCTGTACTACCCCAAATCGAAGTGCAATAAGTGAGCACTGCCTCGCGCAAGGCCGCGTAAACCATATGTAATACTTTTCGGTTGGCTGTAGTACGTAAGAGTTTTATTATGGGTATAAGTCCTCATACTTTCTTCGCTAACTGGGTTACATGAGGTTTGAATGAAAGGCGCTCATCAATCACTACGCCAAGGTACTTAGTGTCTTTAAAGTTTTTAATGATTTCACTGGCGCAGTCAGGTAACTTACAAAACGAGGAGTGGATTTTAGGACTTACAGGGAGAGCAGGTGCCGTTGAAGCAGTTTTATGGTAACAGATGAATGTGGTTTTCTTAGTGTTAAGTGAAAGCAGGTTTGAGTTTAACAACCTCTTTACCTTATTCAATTCATTTTGCGCTTTGACCACAACCGATTTCCACGTCTTATCATGTAAAATGATTGCTGCATCATCAGCATAGCATATTACTTCGGAATGTCGTTAATATAAATGTTAAATAAGGTCGGACCGAGAACACTCCCCTGTGGAACCCCGAATTCTACATTTAATAAGTTGCTATGCTGATTATCGATTCACACACACTGTTTGCTATTTTTAAAATACGTTTCAAACCGTTCTGAGGTAGCCCTGTGAACCCTATTCTTTCCAACTTTTTTAGCAATATGGGAATAGATACGGAATCGAATGCTTTAGCCAAGTCAAGAAATATTCCAACGCACTTTCCATTATTATCCAGATGACATGTTACTAGATGGTAAGTACTGCATCTTCTGTCGATTTACCGCGCCTGTATCCAAATTGTTTACTACGCGCTTATTTACCACTTTTTCAAGAACCTTGGAGAAGATTCTTAGAAGAAAAATAAGTCTGTAATTAGCAGGATCATGCGCCGAGCCGGCTTGGTATATTGGAATTACTACTGCCTCTTTCCAGGAATCAGGGAATAGTCCTGTGCTAATGCTGAGGTTCGATCCATTTGTCATTCAACTGTTGAAATATGGGTCTCGTCTCATATTGAGGGGGTTAAGGCCGTAGTCCGTCACGCTGGCCAAGTGCGGGTTGGCGGACTTCACACACTAGATTTTTTGTTTTTATAAATTCTAAGGTGTGCAGGTTTCCTCACGATGTGTTCCTTTACCGTTAGCAAGTGATATTTAAATTTAAAACGCAATTTTATAAAGAGGTGCGCGCCATGGATTTGAACCCAGCACCCCGGAGTGAGAGGCTGAATTCTTAATCACTAGGCTACAAATACTATAATTGCGTGATTTTGGATTGATAGAGTCTTTTTAATTTAGAACTGTATTAACTTATTATAAGGAAGAGTTCCTTACTCATACTGTAAACGTCCAGATAACGATTGTCTTTTCGCGCCAAATTTGCTTATGGCTTTCAAAATGCTAACTCAGATAAACAAGTAAAGGGGTTAACCGCAACAATTCAACAGACATTTAAAGGCGTTAGAATCATCGTATTTCATAGTAATAAAGTAGGCAGTAACGTACTGCACCTAACCTTAAAGTAACTGCCAACTAAACACTAACCTATTATATCTTCTGTGTTCTACCTCGTGTTCTAAATTCAAAAATATATTTATCTATGCGTTGTTATTCACGAACAATTATTTTTGTATGTGGCCTATATCTACTAGTATTAATAGTATTAATCATATTGTCACTTTACGGTAGGCAGAAAGCACCTAATGCCAATTATTATTTATTTGTTCTAATATGAAATTACGCATGAAATTTTTGATTGTTCCGTTTTTTATTCAAATACATGATTATAAATGCGTTTAGCACATTAAGAATATAGAAACATAGCAGTACAAAAAAGTCACAACAGCACTGTTTCGTATATTGATCATTTGGTCAAAATTTTCCAAGTACCCTCAAAATTAACAAAAAAATTCCTAACGTATAATAACGATACTTTAAGCCATTCTAGATACAGTGAGTACAACATAAAGTTTATTCAACAAACACTTATGGCGTGCCATAAAAATCTAAGACGACTCGTACAGACAGCATAAAAACTGACAATATGTAGTTTGTTGTCATAAGTACAAGTAGTCAGTGCAGAAACGGTTTGACTACAATTGTTACTTCGCAACATTTTGGACAATGAACGGTGAGGAAGACGTGTTTATTGTGTCTCGTTGGCTGTGCGAACATCATTATCGTGTTGTAGTCGTGACGGTCCAAGGTTCAATCTTGACGATGACACTTTAATGGAGCTATATGTTGAGACGTCATGTGTTTAGGTCCTCGTAGGAGACATCACCAAGATTGTACCAGTAACGATATGATTATGTATACGTTCGCAGAAACGAGGATTGTTTTGCCGTCGTTCAAAAAGGGAAGTCGTCAGAAAAATTATAGAAGGCATTTTTATAAAAACATTAGGAATTGGAAATTAATGAATAAAATAAATTTATTGCTGAATGAACGCATAATATTATAACAATTAAATAATATATGTAAATAAAGGTAAAATGCATTGTTGTAGACTATAAAGATAAGATAAAATAAAGCAATATTCGTGCTATAGATAATGTTAGATTATACATCATCATCATCATTCATCATTATCAGCCTATTTCCGTCCACTGCTGGACATAGGCCTCTCCAATAGCACGCCACT
>DWJK01002390.1:0-14731 GCA_018248815.1 Croniades pieria auraria
ACCCCATTATGAATTTTTAAATATATTTGCCATGTACAGACAGCGATCAGCTACAGTTTTATTATATGTATAGATTTTTTGCGGGTTCTGCCATTCTCGACCAAATATACTTGAAGTACTTCAAAAGATGTTTCGCTCCTACGCGGAATTTCAAATCAGAATGACGCATTATAAAGGAGATATTGAGGAGATCTGACTTAAAAATTCCAATAAAAATCTGTAAATCGGTTTCTGCGGAGTCCATATTTCATTTCATCTCGTTCACACTGCGTCTAGACTTCCGATGGTGGAATTGCTTGTACATATAACCACGTAAATAAAACATGAGACGGACGTATGACTCCGACCCTTCATTTTGTGCGAGCCACTTTTGAAATTAACAGGTTTTTATTGGCATTTCTCCATACAAAGCTCTTTCCAAAATAGCTTAGGTGAGCAAGTTGTGGCAAAGAATCGTATTGAACAGTTTCTGATTCTTAGCTCGTATATTCATATGCATTGATTCGCATTTTAAAAGCAAAATGCGGCAGAAATTTTATTCTCTAAAGAGATTTTACATTGCAATTGTTTGACCTATTGACTTTCATTTTATTGTTAAGTAAAAAGCTTTCAAATTAAATTAGCAAGTTGGTATGTAAAAAATAATAGAGTATGATCAAAGACATCATAAAACAATTCATTCATGTACACGCGTACCACTCATTGCTTATACGAATATGTCCGAAACCAGCTTGCGCCCATGCCCGTGCGTCCGCACGTGGTACAGCACGTCACGTTAAGTCTGCACTCTCTACTACCGCATAAGGGAACTAGAGTGATGATAGAAAATGTAATGAATTTATAATACCAGTATTTTCATACAATGCTCTATGACGGTGGGATGACGACCTGCAAAAAGCTGGAGATAGATGCTGGATGCGATAAGCCGAGGAGAGGACGCGATGGCGCTCATTGGGGAGGCCTATGTCCAGCAGAGGATTCAAATAGGCTGATGACGATGACGAATCCTCTATATATAATCAATATATACATATATATATATATACACTCTTTTATTCGATAAAGTATCAGCACATATTTCTATTTAGGTAAACTACAGTATTATGAATTTTATACTATGTAGCTCCTTCAGTACTACAAGACTATGCAAGTTATAGGACTAGGCAGCCTGGAAACCAATCTTTTTTATTTGCACATAATCAGATAATATATTCTCTCTCATATCGGAGTCACTTTATGGTTCTGATAACGCATATATGTCAACATATGTCCTTAAAACATACTTAAGTAAATAAATCAGTGCGATAATATTCATAATTGACTGAACCAAGAATCACGTGAGCTCCCGCTATCAGTTCTGACTCGAAGTAATTCATGACACTACTCCTCTATATTTTTTAGTTGCAAGATTTATTAAGGCAAGCATATATTAGTAGTGCCGTTAAAAAGGAAATAAAAAAAAATTCGGACACCATTTTTTATCTATTCTCTATTGAATAAAACGTCGAGAGGTATTCATGGAACAGAAAAAAGACACTATACGAAATTAACTCGCAAATATTTGGAATATTCGACTATTATTCAGTTATTATGTACATAATCGCAATGACATGGAGATTTTCGAAAAATATGCAAAAAATACCATTCAAGCCTCATAATGTGAAGGTCTATAATGGTAAGTGGCTAGTATACATGGATGCCAGTTACAGCATACCATCAGATGGTACATCTGCTGCGTTTTTTTTATATTAAAAAGCAAGGCAAACAGGCAGGCGACCCATGTGTTGGTACGTGGTCACTATTGCCTATAGACATCTGGGGCTACCAATTACCTGCTTCGTAGGATTTTTTTCGCGCTCCGTTCGAAGATCCCCATGTTATAGCGTAGTTTAAACACCTGCGAAGGAAGCTCATTCTACAGTTTGCAGGATGAAGCAAAATATGCGAATCGAAAATAAAGAATAAAAAAGATATGCGAATGCTTATCAAAATGTGTGAAAAGAAAAGATAGAACAAAGTTTTGCGAAGAACATTTTAACGGATCGACGTGAATATAGTATGGAACGCATTTTATGCTTAACTAAATTAGTTAATAGAATTCCACTCCACATAACTATAAGCGTTGAGATGTAACTCCGGCAAATTGGCATTCCCAGCAATATTAAAATAATTATTAATTAGGATTAATAAGGATTAGTACATATGTGGCAGTTGTATTTAAACAGTCGAACGCTGTTTATATGATTTGATCACCTATAGGAAGTATGATGACGGCCGGGGCTTTAAGCCTCAGATATTGTAGAGTGAGAGGGTAGCGCCTAGTAAAATAATAAAACAAAGTCCCCCGACTAGTACAAAGCGGAACCTTTTGGATTTTGACGCGAAAATCAATCACGCAGTCATGTGTAATGGTATCTATTTGTTCGTGTCCAGAACTGCAACGTTTAATCCTTGGCACACCGCGAACAACATGTCCGAATAAAATAATCCGCTATCTCTCGAACTAGAATATACGCATACCCTGTCATTCGTTACTCTTCTTTGACTTCCATTTTTTAGATGTACTCGTAACAAAACTCAATGCTACTTAATGCTACTTAATGACAAACATTCAATTGTCTAGTCTTCAGTAATAAATCTAATGGTTTAACAACCAAGTCGATTCTCAGACAACATTTTCTACCACCCGAGAACAATTCAATCAGTCATTCTTTCCAACCGCATTCCGTTTAAATATTCCAACACAGTTTACCTGCATAGTGTTCTTAATAACTTATGAAGGGTTTCCACTCGCTCCAAACAAAAAAGTTTACTCGAAGCTTCAACTTTCAAAGAATATTGAAAAATGTATCAATACTTGGAAATTTATGTATTGCGTTTTCTTGTTTTCTTTTTAATGCTTTAAGGAACGATTGGACGCTTTAGTTGGAACTAATATATTATTGATTCAGATACAAAACTCAATCGAATGCTATTTTTATTTCGGATGCTATTATTTTTCATAACATCTGCTATAGAGCTATTGATAGAAAGAAATTCGCATACACACAAGGTATACCAATTTCGTTACAAAATCGCCAGCATCATGGACATTTTCGCTCCGTGAATTGTTAATATTGAATAGAACAGTTCTGCCTCTCGGTTGGAAGGAACGACGCAGTCGTTATATGGCGAAATCGGTAGTGCGCTTACGATCCACTTACGGTACGAGATTCACTGGTAAATTTAAGCAAATAGCCTATAAGAGTGAGTGGCGTACTGCAGCGAATGCAACAGTGCAGTACCTAAGGGGTGGTCTTGTTAGACCGACCCAATCTGGTTCGGTTCTACGCCGAGCTTAGCCTACGTACAGACTGGTGTACACATATGTGCGAATAGCTTAAACTTTCATGTTTGATTTTATCAAAAATTTTATCTTAAGGTTCTATATCTACGTAATTACTTTTGCGACACTCGTTGACTGACAATTTTTATGATACAGACTTAATTAAATTATTAATTATTAAATTATGGTGAAGGTGAAGGAAAACATCGTGAGGAAACCTGCATGCCTTAGAATTAAAAAAAAAAAAAATGTTTCTAAGGTTTGTGAAGTCCGCCAACCCGCACTTGGCCAGCGTGGAGAACTACGGCCTTAATCCTCTCAATATGCGAGGAGACTCATATTCCAACAGTGGAATGTTAATGGGTCGATTAAAAAAAAAAAAAAAAAATTCTGAAAGAAGATTCAGTTCCATCAGTGAAAGGATAAAATGATAGAATGGTTGATGACGGTATGAAATACCACACAGAATACGTTATCTTAATTCAAAATAAATTGTTGTTTGGCGAGTTCCCATTTCCCAAGATCTATTCGTCGGAAAATTTGGCACATTCGATACAGAATACTTGCTGTGGGAATAACATTGTGATAAAAGTAACAATCCAATGTCATCCAATGTCAAACAGAACTGAAATTCCATTTAACAACAGCCGTAATAATTATAATATCTAAGGCAATGCAAGCTTTTCAATAGAATATTTAGTTCATTAATAAGAATCGTGTACAACACAATCCAACGTGTACAACACATTGGATTATTATTTTAAATTGAATTTGAACGAGAAATGGGTAATAACGTATCATTCACCGTTCAGAGTGAGACACGTCAGCAATGAAGCGATAAATTCGAAATTTAAAATAAGTTTTCTTTCTTATTCCAACCAGAACTACCCTCATTTGGAAACTTGGCAGCTATCAGAAGTTCAATACGTCCAATACTTGGCTGGAGTCCAGACAGTATAATTGTTCGTAAATGGGCAAGTTATTTTTCGCCATCAATCCTTTGATTAAAGGAATATATAGATTTATATGTAGTTTATCATTTACCTGGTTCCCATAAGATAAGCTCTTTTTGAACCTTCTTTGGGATCCGAGAACCGTGTGTGGAGATGTCCAAGGATATGTAATTATTATTTCACTCTTGGACACAGATTTTTGTCCAAAACGAGAAGGTTTAAAGCCATGATATGCCACGCTGGGCAATTGTTAGTTGACACATTTCACACGCTTTGTAAAACATTATAGAACGCTGAAGGTGTCCTCTTGATCTTTTATAATTATAGAGAGCGATATTTATTTTTTAAGACACTAATTGTTTTGTAAAAGGTATATTTTAACCGCCAGTATTTTATCCCAAGGGCCCGGAACAAGCGGCAAATTTTAAGTGACTAGGCTGTTTTGCTATGTTAAATAATGCAAGGAGAGGAACCTTTGTAGCCCTTTTGAAAACTATTGGAAGGGTGTGAGATTTGGTATAGGTAAGTTTTATATAACTTATATAAGATTAAGTATAAAATTAATAAATTAAATTTAATTATTTTTATTTATGTATCACAAATAACTGTCTCTAATGACTGCGTCGTCCGTCGCGCTGCAAGCGTGAATGCCGATTTAGAATTCCGGGGTCGATTCCCAGGTCGGAATGTTTAGTAGTAGTTCAGAGTCGGGATTTATGCCCGATACATGACACTAGGCTCACTCCCTATTCCGTAGTGGGAGGCAAAATTTAACACAGACGGATCAAGGAGTATGCAACACTCCTCTGTCTACCACTTCGAGGTGTACAAGCTTGAAGATAAAAAATGCTAACGTTCATACTGTCAACATAATTAATATTCTATGGTCAAACAATAGCACAAAGTGCTAATTTATAGAGATATACTCTTAGACCTAAGAGCCTTATTAATGTCGTTCAAAGTAATAATTTGATTAACTACCGTCCGATTTCAACCACTGCGTGACCACTAGAAATAAAATAGGTTTTTGCAGTAACTGGTTTACATTTCGAGTATTTGTATCAGAGGTGACTCAAATAAAAAAGTCTATTTTATAAATCATTAATAGTTTAATCTATTATTTATTATTTGGTTTTAATCTATTGGATTTTTTAACTTGGCTGGTCTAGTAGAAATTTCTAGTAGTGAACGTTTGACGTCTGTAAACCCCGAAGAGGTGGGCAGAGGAGTGTAGTACAATCCCACGTTTCACCAGTTTTTATTTAAACGATATTAGAAAACTTAATTATATTAGGCTCACCACCTATTCCATATGATTTAAACGTAACTGGTGAAATGTGGGAGTGTACTATACTCCTCTGCCTATCTCTTCGGGGATTACAGGCGTGATGTTACTTCTTTTTTTAATTATATTATGAGACTACTAGTAAATCGCTAAGGAAGGAAATATAAAAATGTTACGATCGTTATAATAAATCCGATTCTAATTCCAGAATGACGCGGCTTGTTCCATTGCAATTTCCCGCGCAAATTATCCGCCGCGCGCTTTTGAGTACCATCGGGCTGGGTGGCTTGTCTCGACTTATGTCGGTCCAGATCACACTAACTTTACCGTACTTATTAACACAAGTGTTATTTGAAACGACTCCTTTACATAACATCGGGCCCGGATGGTAGACAGAGAAGTGTAGTATATTTCAACATTTTACCGTTATATTATATGTCAAATTACTGAATAATGGTGACAATTCCTGTAATATTTAGTCTTCTGATGGGGACTGTTTAATCCAATATTCGTATATTTTGGTAAAGTTGGCAAACGTCGCGTAGGAAGTCCTCTAGTCAGGTGGCAGCTCCAGCTGGCATTGGTTGGATATGAAGAACTGAAGATTGAGCTCAGTGACATGCTGTTGGAGAGCCCTATGTCCAGCGGTGGACCGAAACAGGCTAATGACGATGGTGATATATATTTAACGATTTAAAATTATTTTATCTTTCTGATTTACTTTCACCCTTTTGTTAGCTATAATTAATGATAAATGTAATTTATGAAAAATGGTGTGAAGTATCATAACGTACAAAATGAAGAAATCATGACACAAGTAACATATGACCATTATGTTATGATCCTGATTACATGTTTTCAAAAATACCAACGTTCGAAATTCAAATTTACTTCACCAGATATTTCAACTGATTGAAAACAATTACAGTTCATTCGTTCACATTTGCAGGTGGAATTTGAATAACTGGAATTCAAACAGCTGCTATTACGGAGCAGAACTATTTTAGAATTTTTTCGCACGTGAAGCCCCGATCTCAATTCTGACAAAGCTAATAAAAATTGCATTTCAGAGCTATTCAGACCTCCGCTAATGACTGCTAGAGAAACAGTTTCTCAAGCGCTTCCGTTTTTTGGAAAGCATTTCAAGTAGTGGTTTTCTCTATTGTTAAGACTTGCGAAAGTTTTCTAGGAGTTTTAAACTTTTCCATCGTTATTTCTCTATGAGCTACATATCCCTTATCAATGCCAAAACTGATAGTACCTGACACTAAAAGTCCTATTCCTAATGCCCTTTTCGCGCTAAATCGCAAGTATTAGTACAGTAGGAAACATTCCTGTCTGCTGCATAATAATTTACTATAAATACCTACAAATTATGTAATCTTCCTAGTTTCTACAATTTTCCTAGTATCTTCTTTTCTCAATTAAAGACACCAGACACCCTTTTAGTATTTTCCGTTTATCGTATTCCAGACAGAAATGGTTTACCTAAACCCGTTTTTTCGCACTCAATATTCCATTGCACCGAAACAGCCGGAATTACGGAGCGAAGACCCATTTCCGGCGCGATTTGCTCAGCGCGCTCTGTTGGCTGCTATTGGCAGTGTTACGCTTTGCTGCGAGCGGTGAATGAGAGTTTTACACAGTACTATGAGTTTAAATGTAACCGTTACATATAAACTCATCGGTAACTAAGCGATACTTGATATAACGGTTATAAAAGAACTTATCAACTGCCATATATACACGTATTTATTATTATTAGGGGCAAATAACTATGTCCTTAGAGATTTTCCGTGTTTCTCCTATATATAGTACTCTATGAACTGCCTTTACACTCATGGAATGGCTGGAATATTTCGAAAAAAGGAGTTGAGCCAATGGATAGTGCAGATGACTTGATCTGAGACATGACGTCATTTCTCACCCAAGACATTTGTGCGACGAACAAGAACGTTTGTAGGGATAAGCAGACTATGGTCTTCTCATTCTGAGAGGAGACCATACTCCTGCAATGGAATAATAAAAGTGCTGAAAAATAGATTTCAACAGCAGTAAATGAGTGAATCCAGGAACAAGTCAAATTATTCCAATAAATGCCTAATTCCAATGTTGATGCGCGGCCGAGTTTCGGAATGTATTCGGAACGATTACACAAAGTTTGAGCTATGCCAACTATGCTTTGTTTCGGGTTTAATTAACACAGTTTTATCATTTTTTCGTTGGGTATTTCATCAACATCATCATCATTATTACATATTAGTTTCATCTTTATCATACAGTATCAGTCCAGTAGATATAGTCTTCCCTTAATGCACTTCTTTCAATTTTATACAGAAGTCCCCTTTTAATTAATTCCGATTAGCAGTATCGTTCATTACGCCAAAGTGGATTCAGTTGCTTAAATAAACATGCTATTTATGTTTCAATATCCAGTTAGCATCGATCAGTTAAATCAATAAGTGTCATACGTTCGACAATTCCATGAGTTTGGCAACTACCCAAGTTAGTTTACCGGTTCCATACGTAAATCGGGTGACCGGGTGATTCATTCAGTGACGTTTGAACCGGACGGCGGGCGGAATTGCAGATTGTAGCGATAAATGATAATAGGAACGATGATGTAATTTATTTGCATAAATAAATTACAATGTTTATGATTTTAAATTAATTTCGAGTATTACTATTCATTTTGGTTTACATATGTTCATTTTTTTAACATCTAGAATGCTTAGAAAATGGGAAATATGTTTTGCTAACATATGATAAGTTATATGTGAGTACCCGGGTGATAGAGAGTCGATCTGTGTTTTTTAAGTCCCTCAAGAAAATGTGATATTTTCGCTTGGATAAAATGTCTTACGCGTATTTCCATAATAGACAGAGACCATGATGTACACGTCAGATAATATGTACAAGTTCTTATAGATAATATTTGTAAATCGGTTTCTGTAAAAGCTGCAAAACTAGCCACTCTAACAACGAGAAATGCTGCATATTATTATGTAGTAGTTAATAATTCTGCAGTATCATTTTAGGAAATGTCTTAAATTGAAATTTTCCTTAATTAAAAGTATAACAAAACAATTTCATAACTAAACTTGATAATAAATCTGTCGACTTTATCGATGAAACAAGTGGCCAAAACTAGTGAATTATTGAACGGTGTTAAGTAGTAGAAATAACTATTAATGACGCTAATTGTTCACGTGTATTGTTCACGAATGGCGAAGAATAATTGCTTGGCTGTAGATAGATTAACTATGATGCGGTTTACCCGGGTGACAGCGCACGCTACGAGACCCAATATTAAAAACAGCTTTCGAGTATTATACTTCTATAAAAGGTTTTTGAAACAGAGCCAACATACTGAACTGATAGAAATATTTAATATTATACATAGAATTACTGTATTGTTTTTCCTTTGTGTAATATGAGTTGATAGAGAATATTAATATTACTATATTTATAGTAATTTTGTATGTGAACCACGTATGGGACTTATGAAGTATTTTTATTTCACATCCCCAATACTTCTATTGTATAGGATTTGAATATAACAATTAGTTTAATACGCTCTGGTAAATATTCCACACACGTTATAGTAACTTGAAATCGCAGTTACAAGCAGACAACCGTGAATTTATTTGAAAAGTAGACAAGACGTAAGCTAACGGCACAGACGTTTGGCGTGTAGCCAAAAAATCGCATTCGTCTACCGGGGCCCGGTGTCCGGACGAGTTACCCGGGTCACTGCGCCAGCAAGCGGATCAAACGGATATCGGTAATAGCGTTCTATGAAATTGGATGGCTATGAAATTCAGATTGCCCGTATGTTTATCGAACGTGTATTTGATATTGTTTCCAAGTTTTCATGTTAGTACATGACATTGTTTTCAGGACTAAGAATTATATACATACATATATGCGTGAAATAATTTTTAAGCAATTTTAGATGTGTAGATATGAGTAAATAGAACTATATATGATTGTATGTACATAGGTACAATCTCAGCAATCGATATAAGCAAAATTAACCAGACGTCATAAATACCATCAAAAGGCTTAAATCTTTTATTGTGGTAAATAACATTTACAACAACTTTACATCCATATTTAACCGTGTGATATACAAGCAGGAACCGGTTATGCGGTGTTGTAATCGACTATTACCCGGTTACCACGAAACAGATGGAGCTTGGCGCGGTACCAAGAAACCGCTTGTACTCAAACGCTTCACCCGGGTCGGTGCGCACGCGAGCGTATCAAATTAATTCTCCTATATCCGTTTGATACGATATGAAATTGGAATACTACGAGATTCAATCCACCTTTGCAAGTTAATTAAATGTCAACTGATTGTTCAAATATAGAACATGGTTACTTTTCTTACTTTCGACTTCGATTGTTTATAGATACAAGTGTAGCCATTTAGTCTACAATAGTCATAATGGAAAAAAGAGAAGGAATAGAGAAAGTAAGCGACTCAGTAATATGTATGGATGCCATATTTTATCTTTTCGATTGGTCAACAAAATAAATAATTTTATTAATAGATATTATTATTTAATTAGGCACTCTTTAGGAGGGTCTCTGTTTAACAGAGGGTTAAAATAGGCTGATCATGATGATGATAATAAAGTTACTAACATTAAGTATCTTTTTAAGTTCTTATTAACAACGGGTATCTAAAAAGCTTACAATGTAAGTCCTAAAGTGTAATGCCTCATGTTTCATATTATTAAGTGGATATAAAACATACAGTTACCTAGAATGATCTGAATACTACGAGATAGACAAATGGTACTTGGCGCCGAGCCAAGCACCCCGGATAGTCCACGGAGAGATGACCGTTTAATAGCCTTTGAATTTTTTTGTTTGCAGGAAAGCCCTATTATAATATTTGTAGTTACCGTTCCAACAGGAGGTATTTTATTTACGAACAGGACTTATGCCTTATTTGAGGCTTAACATAAATAATTGACAGGAACTGGATCCGTCTTTCAATTAGTTTTTTAATTACAAAAACAGTTTTCGTATTTTACCCCATTACTTTAATTAAAATTAGTGGTTATGTGCTGAAATATAATTAATTTTCAAAATGTAGGGGTTGAATAAAAAATATGTTCTAAATATAATATCACGTATAACATAGTTATTTGTTATATATAGATATAGTTACTCTCACATTCATTACATTTTTATGAATATTGAAATTTTTTAATAAATTGTTTTACTACATTTTAAATTCATATGCTCAGAAAATTCAGTACCATATTGAAGGCATTCCCTTAAAATCTAGGATCTAGTTTTTAAGATAGAGTCAAGCGTAGCCTGGCGCATGGCCAAGGTGCTGCTATTGCACGCCCGGGTGAGGCACGGGCGGGTTATTCGGGTCGCTGCATCCGCGAGCGGAGCAAACGGGGATCGGTAACAGTGCTCTATGAAATTGGATTGCAGTTATATTTTAATTAATTTAACATTAAAATCTCCGGTTATTGTATTCTATAAATATATATATTTAGTTTCTACGAAGACTGCAGTTCTTTAAATATATTGTGTATGAGCTTATATTGTGTTAAATTGTCATATTTTTGTTGTGAATGCCTTCGTTTACACTATCACTTCTATATCAATCCTCATATTGTTCTACTCTTGGAAATGGGTCTCGTCTGTGAATTAGAAGTTTTAAGAGAATCGTGAGCGACGTTGGCCAAATGGGGGTTGTCAGACTTCACACGCTTTAGAGAATCTTATGGAGAACTATAAGTTACTTAAATTTTATCACAGTTTCCTATTATTGTTGTAGGAAGCTTTAACAAATTACAAAAGGTATACTTTATCGCTATTTAACTTATACTGAAGTATATTTAATGCTATTGCTGTTCATGGCGAAGAAAATACATTCAAAGTTGGTTACTCATTGCACAGCGCTTATTTTGAGGTCGAATAGCTATGCTAAGACTTGTCTTATGATATTGTTTTTAGTATTGTTAACCTGATACGATATACAGCAAAGTTCAATTTGTTTATAACTAGCTGTGCTCCGCGGTTTCACCCGTGTTAATTAGAGAACAATGTATTAAAAAACTATTTTAAGAAAATCACGCTATGATCACCAAGAGTAAATATAGTAAAAATAGCTGTGCCCGCGACTTCGTGGTGATTTCGTGTAGATTTCGTAAAAAATAAATCGACATAACTTCCTTATTTGTTAACCGGATTAAATGAAAAAAACACTAAATGTTAAGTGAAGTCCATCACAATATAAACATTGTTTTGAGTTCTCTTGTATGTATAAAGGCACCCCATAATGAATTTTTAAATATATTTGCCATGTACAGACAGAGATCAGTTTTATTATATGTATAGATTGGATCCACAACCAATTGCAGTGGCTATTCAACATCGAGTTGCTAGGTTGCCGGGTCGTTCCGTCTATATCAAATAAAGTACTTGTTCTGCCCCATTAGAAAAAAAGGTAACTTCGCACCAAACATTTTTTAAGGATCGCAAATGGGTCATGGATTAAAATTGTACGAATATGTCCCTTTGCCACCCGTATACGAGGGTTTATTTGATTACCGAGCTAAGCGACCCGATGTCCAAATTTTATATTAAAAAACATGTTTTTGCAAAATTCTCAGAGAAAATATTATATTAAACTCGCAAAAAAACTGGGCACTCGTCACATTTAAAACACTTTTTGTAAAATTAAATTTTAGCTGAGTGGCTATTTTCCGGAGTGGAGTGAACGCGTAGAGGACATGAGAAGGAAAGAGAGAGAGAGTGAGTAAATTACAACAAGACTTATTAGGGCACAAAATTATAAACAAGTTCATGGCCCATTTTCTTTGTTGCCCTCAAAGTTGTATTAAAACTAGAATTTTCATGAAACAAACGCAGAAAATGAATATGTACAATACATACATTTTACCTGAATTTCGCTTTTAAATAACTTTGAAATAACTATGTCTTTACGAATAAGTTGAACAGATTAATTATGGTCTATTGTAGACTTAGATCGACAATTGCACAGCTTTAGTTGCAACTTAACATTACTAACTGGCCAGTTCCACAACTTAAGTTACAACTTAATAGATGACCGTGTCAATAAATAAAACAAGATCTGACCGGATTATATATTTAATACAATAACTATATCTCTGATATACGTACTCACTCTAAATGCAATGTAATTTTGTAGCTTTAAATTACTTTATCATTCATTAGTCGCTGCCCGGATAATGTATACCAGGGTGAGCATCCAAACGTAGTTAATATATCCCTCGGTAATATAAGAAATACACTTTATATGTAGATTTAAGTTACAAAAGCATTTAATGTAACCCTCGGTAATATAAAAAAATACACTTTATATGGGTAATTTAAGCTACAAATCAAGGCATACGTATATAAGTTTTAAAAAATATAAAAGTTTTTAAGGATATAGATATGTATATCAGTTGCAGTCACGGTAAAGAAGACATCGTGAGAAACCTGTACGATTTAGAGTTGTCCATTATCTATTCACTTTTTTTAAATGTGGAAACTCTGCCAATTTACGCTTGGGCAGCCTTAATACATTATGGTCATATTTTTTCTCGCTTCGATGATGATGATAAAGTCACAGTTGTGATCTTCAATATTGAATATGTGTGCACTCAGTTGTAGTTGAAAGAGGTTTAATATTGTCTATTCCTTTCTCAATAGATTATATTGTCAAATAAAATAATTATCTGTTTCGGGATCATCATAAAAAAAATATCAGTATCGCGAAGGAAAATAATATATTCTCTGACCACATTTCGGAATATCAGGGTGTGTCAGTACAGGCAACTAAATCGCCTAGGCATGACGAAAGGCCCTGTCCGCCTACAGGTAGCAACGTAGGCGTTGTGAGAAGCCGCGCTCTGCGATGTCCAACCCGCTAACCCACTGTGAACATTATGGAAAAAAATCAATCGGGAGAGGCCTATATCCATCAGCGGACATAGGTCTCTTAATAACGTCCTGTGATAAAAAAAATATATATCTTGGGATTTGTCGCCGTGGCCATCCTACACCGAATTATTGTCTGCCAGTTAAACTAGTAGTTAAGTTATTCGAAGCATAAGTTAAGCTATCAGTTAAACAACAGGTCATAGAAGCCATTAACGAACTTGGAACACGAATTTTGCTATACCTTGCCCTCATTAACGCGCTGATCTTGCTCAATTATCACCCTATTCAAAGAGAAGTGTCACGTTATGATTTCCATGAGTACATTTTTTGTTGACGTTTCCATGAGACAGCGCTTTTCTTTTCTGCGTACTATTAATATTCATATTATTATAACCTCATATGGGGTAGACACAGTACAACGAGAGTCAAATATCTTTGTCACTGCTACCCTAAGGTGCTTCTTCAACATTCATCACACTTCATACTCGAACGTCGTTTTGGAGATTTCTGACTTCTTACTACTTCAGTCAGTGTCTGATCTACTTGTTCAAGAACCTACGCACTCAAACGTAACGTCACGCCTGTAATCCCGAAGGGGTAGGCAGAAGAGTGTAGTAGTACACTCCCACGTATCACCAACTATCTACGTACTCCTTCAGAAATAATAATAAAAAACGTAGCATCACGCCTCCAATCCCCGAAAAAGTAGTCAGAGAAGTATAGCACACTTCTGTGTTTTAACAGTTACGTTGTACGTCCCATCATGGAATGGAATAATAATAATAAATTTAAATTTGGTCCGAATTGTTACGTGGCAATTTAGTTGTTAGGACTAACGAGAGAATTGCCTCCACAACAGAACTCTCTCCAAAATGCAATTTCATCAAGCCGGTTCAAACGAACACTTAATGATTCATTGACAGCTGCCTGGTCAGTGTTTACCCGGATATAGATCTAAACTTCGCGTATATACTGGATGATACTTTTAATCTTTGATTAACATTATAGTCTATAGCAGGGATAGCCTCGTTGTATAGAATTTAACTTCCCTAACTCGAGCGTTCCTAAATTCAAATCCTAGTGTCTCTACACCGTATAAAAATGTGCGTTTTAAACTTATAAATATATCATTAGCTGTAACAGTGTAGGAAAACATTCTGAGGAATCTTGCACAACTTTGAGAAAACGTAACATCACGCCTCTAATCCCCGGAGGGATGGGCAG